>JASDQU010818079.1:0-18027 GCA_032191745.1 Picea mariana
AATAGATCTCTGCTCAACTGGAGGTTGCCCCCTCGAAGAGGCCCGTGAACATTGCTTTCAAATTCAAAGTGTTATTTCTGTTGTTATTCTTATATCATTTTAGTGTTATTATGGTGAATGCTCTGGTTATATTGTTGTTATTCTGCCATTACTAGTATTTTATTTCTGTTCTGCATACATTTTATATCTGGTATATTACATTCTCTCACATTGATTTCAGTGCGTCTAGATTTTATTTATAATTCACTTATCTCATTGAATTTATATTATGTATGCAAATGCAGTTGAATTTTGCAGGATCAAGATTTAGGATTGAGTTCAGATGCTCAAGATATTCTTGTAGTCCCAAAATTATGCAAACTCTTATCAGGAGAAAGATACCACATGTAGATGTGTAACATCCCCACTATAATCCCCAGTTTAATTTATGCATAATGTAGATATGAATCTGGCTATGGTCAAGTGATGTAATATGTGAAATGTGTTTTCTGAATTTTAATAAATATAATGTGATACCGGTTGTTGGGGATATGGACAGAGATGGGGATTGATTAATCCACAAAAAAGGGGGAATGCCTAAGGAGTGTTTAAGAGGGGTCCAAGGGGGGAATTAATTATGGGTATTAATTCAAACTCATATTTCTGAAATTTTGTTAGCATTGAGAAAACCTTATATTTTTTGTTTGAGTGTATGAGAGCCCAATCAGTAAACTCATGTAATAGGGTGGGCGTGAGATTCACATCCCATAGTTATTGGAAGCATGGAGATGAGGTACAATCAACGTTTGGTAGAGTGAGAAATCAACTATCTTGCGAAAATAGAGGAAATTTGTATGGGTAGTAACATGCAATTTTACATTAACAATAAGTAGAGAATAGGGAAGAAGAGCATGGGAGCTGGAGCAAGAAGGAAGGGAAAATTATGGAGCATGTTGGAGCGTCTATGGAGCATTTTGGAGTTGAAGACTGAATATCCAGGTTGTCAGGCCCAAAGAGTGAACTCCTTAATGAGTTGCATTGTAATAGAAAGTGGTTGTCGTTGTTTCTTTTTGTTGGTGGTTTTCCTAGCAATGAGTTCCCTTGAGTTCCCAATAGGGTGATTATTTATTACTTGTGCTAGAGAAACCATAAACGAATGGGACGCTTTATGGACTGAGAGCAGTGAAGGGGTACATTCCTTGAGTTGGGCAGGTCAAGAGGAAGAGAGTTGGTCGACAAAATTCGGGATAGTTGTAGGAGAATACTAGTGGGTTGTGGGATATTGACTTGTGAGTGGACTATTATAGGCACCCTTCTCTTGTGGATTCCTAGCCCCAGCTCGGGGGTGACTTTCTATTGAGATTTGGAACATTAGATCTATGGTTAGGTGGAACGTCCTTCCTTAGCATTTGGTTTCACAAACGTTTTAAAAAGATAAGTATTTGTCTATTTTTTGAGTTATTCCATGAGTTTAATTATTGTTCTTAACTCTATGTATGTGAATGGTTTATTTACTACTGGGGATGAGTTTAATAGCTCCATTTATATTCATTTAGAATGTTGTAGATGCAATTCATTATGGGTATCAAAATTTAGTTAAGTATGTGTATTTTCGCGTAGTAATGTTCCTCGGTTAAGTTGGGGGACGTTACAGTGTGGTATTAGAGCTCAAGGTTTAACACTGAGCTTGTATGGGCCACAAGCTAGTGCGAATTAAGCAAATTTTTGGTTGCATATTTCGTATTGTAACGAATTTCGAGGGAAAATGGTGAACTAGAGTGAAATCCCCAATTTATGAGCAGATTTCAAGTTTAAGTGCTTCATAGCAGTCGAAGAAGGAAATTTATGGCATCAAGTTGTAGGTTGTAGAGTTGATTTTGGATTGGAGGGTTGAATTCATGTGTATTTCATGGAAGCCATGAAGTTTGGTAACCAATGACCTAGATTAACTCAACCTGGAGAATCAACGGTCAAGATTCAATTGCAAAGGGTCCAAACATGGTGTTCTTGATAGGCCTTTGGGAAGAAGGTTTCAGAAAAAAAAAACCTTGGAGTAGGGCATGAGTTTGGGTGTGAAGGGAGGAGTTCAATGGCAGAAGCCCGAAGAACCGAGAGTCATCATATCAGTCAGATTCTTTCCCAGCCAATGGATCTACGAGGAGTGTTCTTGGAAGTCTAGTGGTGGTGAAGAGTTTCCGATGAAGTCCATCCAACCGAGTTAAAGGTCGAACAATTGAAGCTTTTCGAGAAGATCTGTACCATCGAACGTGAGAAATATCAGGTGTTAGATTTCTTGGAAGGGTGGTTTCAAAAAGGTCCATTAGAGAATCTTGAGGGTAACTTCACTTTTTGATGAAGTCGGTCCGACCAAGGTAACATGTGCATAACTTGGGAACTCGAGATTATCATGGTTATTGATCGACACGATTGTTGACCATCTGAGCTATCAAATGAGCATGTTGTCTTGGAAGGGTCGAGGGTGGAAGAGATGCCCAATTAGTTGCCACATCGACACGTATCAGAGGACATGTTAGCAAGGGTTGGAAAATCAAAGAGTTCTATGTAGCAGTTAGGTACAAGTCCTCGAAAGGATGGTTTCTGATGGTTTCATAAAGGAGTCTTTCTGATGTCTTTGGAAGGGATGGTTCCCAATAGTCTTCGGAAGAAGGTTGTTCGAAGGTTTGTTCGGAGAGAAGATTCTGATGGATGAATTCGACAGAGCGATCCTGATAGGATCATGGAGTTCGGAGTTCAAAAAGGTGAATAAGGAAGGAAAACCCCATTTTCGATGGGGGTTTTATGATGAGAAGAGTCTTATAGTGTTTTGGACCATGGATTTTGTGGATGAATTTACATACCCAACAACTTGGACCTTCTGATGGGAAGAGTGTGATAAAGATTTTTTGATAGGGTTGTGGAGGTCCATCCATGGCTTGGCAAGGTTAAGCGGATCAATGGTTGGGATTGTTCCCAAACCTGAGATCGACAGATTGGATCTAAAGACTATTACAATAGTAAAATTAGTGAATTTCCATGAAATTTCCAATTTTTGAATGTCTTAATCTTGCAAGGCATTTTTGAGGGCCTAAACAACGTTCTTATAAAATAAATTTCACAAAACTGTGTGTACTTTTAATACATAAGTTTCTACTTATAAAATGAAAGAGCTCGAGGAGAGCTTTCCAACGAGCTATTCTCGGTGCAAAACAAAGCTTGTATGAAGAAGTTACAACCTAAACAGTCTAGGGTAAAATTCAGTACCAAATTTCTTTTAGAGGGCATGACTCCTTGCTCTAAAGTCTGTTTGGGGCACAAGAGTAGTCTATGGAAAGCTTATAAACCATAGAAGTCAGCCATGGAGCCAAATTTGTGTTATGGGTACCTAAAAAAGTGTTGGGAGAGAAAGAGGATACTTGTAGCATGCAGGGTTGAGAAAGGGAAAATGGTCAAAACTTCTAAAGACCATAATTTTCTGCTCAAAATTCAAAATTGGGAAAATGAATAGTCAATGGAAAGGTCTCAGGGAGAGTAATCAAAATAATATGAATCATGGCATTAAAGGGCAGAAAAGATTATGCATTCTTTTCCAAAATTGTGTGTGTATATATTTTTGTCTAACAAAAATTTATTTGCATGCACATTTTCTATAGAATTAGAGGTTCAGAGCATTTTGGTTTTTATATGAGAACCATAACAATGGAATATTCCCAGGGGTCCTATAGTCATGAGGAGGAATTTAGAGGTATACATGTTTGCATGGGAAATGTTGAGATCGAGTCCAATAGAAGAAGAGATAGGCATGAGCATGTAACTATGATAAGCCTTCATAGAGATGTGCAGAGTTATAGGGATGATAATGAGAGGATTATGAAAGTTCAGGAGGAGATACTCCAAAGTTTGAACAAGTTGTCGAGGCAAGTTAATAAAGACTCTGGCACCAAACAAGCAACTAGTTCTAGACAAGTGACATCATCCAAATCCCATAGAAAAATGGATGAGCATGGTAATGACAAATAATTAAGGAGTAGGAGTAGGCACCATCATTTCCAAGAGTAATCCACTAGGAGAGCTAATGCCAATTCAGGGCCAGGGAGAAACCCAAGTGTGTCTCATGTTATGAGACAGAGGAGAATACCTAAGGAAGAAATCTTGCAAGGTTCACTCAGGAAGATCAAGCCACCAACCTTCAATAGTGAGCATAGGAAGGGAGCAGAGGTCAAGGCATGTGTGTTGGAAATGAAGAAATATTTCCACCTGCATGATTACCCGTCTAGGGTAGAAGCAAGAATTGCAACCTACCACTTGCAAGGAAAGGCAGCCATGTGGTGGGATTAGCTTAAGCAAGCCAAGAATCTTGACAGAAAGAGAGTCTCATGGAGGAAGTTCAAAGGATATTTGCAAGAGAAATATTTGTTTGATAATTACTATGAAAATAAGATGAAATAGTTCTTTGAACCCAAGTTGGGAATAATGACAATGGATGAATGTGAGAAGAGGTTCTTTTAGTTGTTGAAGTATGTGGAGTTCATAATAGATGAAAAAGTCAAAATTCAAAGGTTCCTTAGTGGTTACCCTCCTTCTATCGCGATAAGATACAATATGATAACCCAAACACTTTGGAGGAGACCATAAGGAGAGCAAGCCATCTTTATGAGCAGAGCAGAGGGAGGCCAATCTTCCAAAATAATTGTAATGACAAGATGAAAGGAAAGAGGGATCAAAGGCAGGAAGGTTTTAAGCCACCTTTTTTAAAGAACAACTCCCAAACAAATCAATAAGGATAGTCAACCCAAAATGAACACAATAAAGCATATTCATTTGGGAAAAGGCCAAGGAAACATCATGTACAATGTTGGGGATGTGAGGAGAATCACTTATATAGGGACTATCCTCACAAAGGAGAAAGAATGAGGATTGTTCACAACATTCAGGATTCTTAAACAATGGAATACATGGGAGGAACCATGCCAAGGATTTAAGGTTCCTTGAACAACAAGCAAGTAGAATATTGGTTCCCCATGATTGAAGTGGAAGGTAAGATCAATAATTATCCTATAGCAAATTTAATTGATTTTGGAGCTAACCATAGTTACATAAAACTCTAATATTATTGAAAGATTTCACTTGCAAAGGAGTAAGCATAAGAAATCTTGGTTAGTTCGGTTAGCCACAGGGGCCAAGAGAAAGATCAATGAGTTGGTTAAAGATTGTCCAATAGACATAAATGGACTCAACACAAAGGTATATGTAAAGATTATACCTTTGGGTTCATATGATTGTCTAATTGGTATGGATTGGTTGGAAAAACACCATGTTGTCCTAGATTGTTACAACAAGACAATAACTTGTCTTGATGAGAAAGGGAAGCAAGGAAAGATTCAAGGCATTCCAAGAGTTGTAGTTGTTAGAGAGATTTCAACCATGCAACTGAAAAAGAGTTTCAGGAAAGGATGTCAAATTTTTGCAGCCCATATGGAAGAGGCAGTCAGAGATAAAGTGGCAAGTATTGAAGACCATTCAGTCTTAAAATATTTTGAAGATGTTTTTGAGGAAATACCAAGATTTCCACCAAAGAGGGACATTGATTTCTCTATTGATATGGTGCTAAGAATTTCCCCAATGTGCAAGACACATTACAAAATGGGCACACCAGAATTGAAAGAGTTGCAGATGCATATTGAGGAACTTTTGAAGAAGAGCTATATACGCCTAAGTGTATCACCTTGGGGAGCCTCAATTATGTTTGTTAAGAAGAAGGATGAAACCTTAAGGTTGTGCATTGATTTCAAACAGTTGAATAAGGTCACTATAAAGAACACATATCATTTTCCAAGGATTGATGATCTATTTGATCAATTAAAATGTGCAAGAATATTTTCCAAGATTGACTTGAGATCAGGTTATCATCAAGTGAGGATAAAGGAAGAAGATATCAGCAAGACAACATACCGAACAAGGTATGGGCATTACAAATTCACAGTAGTGCCATTTGGACTATTAAATGACCAAGCTATTTTTATATGCCTGATGAATGGAGTGTTCAGTGAATACCTGGACAAGTTTGTAATTATTTTCTTAGATGATATTCTCATCTACTCTAAGTTTGAGGGGGAGCATGACAATCATTTAAGAATGATTCTAAAGGTTTTAAGGAATCATAAATCATATGCCAAGTTAAGTGAGTGCATATTTTATCAAAAGAAGATCCACTACTTGGGGCATATTATTTAAGCAGATGGGATAGTAGTTGACCCCGAGAAGATAGATGCCATTAGAGGATGGCCAATGCCAAGAAATGTGATAGAGGTTAGATCATTTATGGGACTTTTCGATTATTACCAAAGATTCACAAAAGGGTTTTCAAAGATTTCAAGCCCAATCACTTCCTTGCAAAAGAAGCGGGTGAAATTCAAATGGACTCCAAAATGAGAGGAGAGTTTCCAAAAGTTGAAAATTATTTTGACATGTGTGACCATATTAAATATTTTAGATCCAGATGAAGAATTTGTAGTGTGCATGGATGCGTGCAAGGAAGGGCTCGGTGGAGTCCTTGGTCAAAAATATCATATGGTATGCTATGAGTCCCGGAAATTAAAATACCATGAGAGAAATTACGCTACACATGATCTAGAGTTAGCAGCCATTGCACATGCATTAAAAATGTGAGGAATTACCTCATGGGGAGGAGATTCAAGCTAAGAACAGATCACTTTGGTCAGAAACATTTATTTGGACAACCAACATTAAATGTCGATAAACTAGATGGATGGAATTTCTTAGTGAGTATGACTTTGAAATTAAACATATCAAAGGTAAAGAAAATCAGGTGGTTGATGCACTCAATAGAAGAGCTCACGAAGTGCATGTTTCAGCCATTAGCATGTACATGACATATTTAAATGACAAATTCTTGAAGCAACAAATTCAGCTCAACATTATTTACAAATAAAAGAAAACTTACAACAAGGAAATTTACAACAGAAATTTAAAAATTATGAATTAAAAGAGGATGGAATCATCTTGTATAGAGGCAAGGTGTATGTGCCAAATTCCATGGAGCTAAAAAATATAGTGTTGAGAGAAATGCACAATGTGCCATATGTTGGGCACCCGAGATATCATAAATCCATTACAAGTGTAAGGAGCCAATATTTTTGGCCAAGAATGAAGAAAGAAGTGGCTAACTACATAGCCTGATTTCTAGAGTGCCAAAAGGTAAAGACAAAGCATAGACATCTAGTGGGGCTATTACAACCATTGCCCATTCTAGAATGGAAGTGGGAAGTGGTCACAATAGATTTTATTTCAAAGCTTCCTAGAACATTGAAGTAGCATGATTACATCATGGTGGTGGTGGACAAATTGACTAAAGTAGTGCATTTGATTCATGCAAAGTCAACACACAAGGTAACAAACATTATGGAGATTTACACGAAGGAAGTTGTTAGGCTACATGGAGTGCCTAAGGCAATAGTTTCAGATAGAGATTCCAAGTTTACATCCAAATTCTGGCAAGGTTTGTCCAAAGGCTTTGGGACAAATCTAAATCTTAGTACAACATATCACCTAGAGTCAGAGGTGCAAATAGAGAGGACCAATAAGATAATTGAAGACATGCTCATGATGTATGTGATGGACCATCCATCAAAATGGGAAGAATATATTTACTTAATGGAGTTTTCTTACAATAATGGGTATCAAGCCTCATTAAAAATGAGCCCATTTGAAGCGTTGTACGACAGGAAGTGTAACACACCAGTGAGCTGGGATAATCCAACAGATCGAGATATCATTGGGCCATAGTTGTTAAAGGAAATGGAAGAATAGATGAAACATTTCAGGTAGAATTTGAAGGTTTCCCAGGATAGGAAGAAAAGTTATGCAGACAAGAACATGTTTTCCTGAAAGTGAAAGCAAAAAGGAGTTCGATAAAATTGGGTTGATGCCCAAATTTGGTAGCAATATATTGTGGGCCTTTTGAAATATCAAAGAAGATAGGTCCAGTTGCATACATGCTAGCATTTTTTTCATCCATGAGAGTGCATAATGTATTTCATATATCATTATTAAAGAATATGTGCCTAACCCTAACCACATAATTGATTGGATTGTGACCCAAGTGGAAAATGAAGGGGATTTTCGGGTGGAACTAGTACGCATGCTGGACCGGAAAGTCAAAGTGCTCATAAAAATATCCATAGGGATGATAAAGGTTCAATGGACCTGCTACGGTCCTGAAGATGCAACAGGAACTATGCGAGAGGAATACCTGCAATTTTTTGTCAATTTTGAAGAAAATTGAAATTGAAAATGCAAGACTCCATTTTTGGGAAACTAGTTCCAGAACCACATCTCATAAATTCTTGGTCACTTGCGCTGATATCCCTAATAAAAGAATGGTGTAGCTCAAGGGATTGGAGGCAATGAAGGGGGCATGTTATCACACATATTGTAGTTTGGGAAAATCTCAACCCAAACACCAAGTGTGTGACACAACTAGGAACACCTATCACTATCACCTCAATAGATGTCCCCCTCGTTTTAGTGAAGGATGAATCCAACACAAGGGACGCTTCCTGGGTGACGCTAGGGGGATTGCAATGGGAGATGGAAAATGATGGAAGATATCCCCAATAGGTCAAGGTCAAATATTGGAAAGAGGCTTGAGAAAGAGTCTTGTGAGTTGATGGTGTTTTCCAAAGGTTATGTACTTGCAAAACAATGTTAGACTTTCCCGGAACAAGAAAAATAATGATGAAAAAAGCCTCAAAATCAATGGGGTTTTAGTAAGAAACCTTGCTGTCCCAAAATTGCAGCAATATGGAAATATATATCAACAATAAACAAGTTATGACAACTACAAATTAAATCACTAAAGTCAAGTGTATGATGTTGGAAAACAAAGTTGACAATTGGTAGACAATATTCCAATGATAAAACCAAGACTTTGATAACAAAGAGGATTGTTGTTTGAGTGTTATCAACAATATGTTGCAACAACCTTATGTTTGTAGAAAAAAATTTCTACAACAACAAATTCTAGCCACTAAAATCAACAAGTAAACCACCCAAACAATAACTTATAACCAATAGAACAATTACCAAGGCTTGCAAGTGAATTTCAGTGATAGAAGAGTGATAAAAATAGTGAATTTGTTGCAACCCTATTGGTTGTAGCTAAAAGTTTATTACAATAGCTAGATCACTTGGCTAATCAAGATGCCCTTAGGGCATAATATAGCTTAAAGCATGTAAAATCAAATTCCAACTTTGAACAATTCAATCTCCTTGATATCACGTTTACCAATGCACAATATTCAATCTCCAATGCAAAAATATTAGCGCCTTATCTATTGGGTTATGGGGTCTCTTGTTTATGAGCTATGGTTTATTACTCCTCTAGGGGTGTAAGCCCTTTTACTTCGTAGAGTAAGCAAACCTTAGCAAGGTAAATATACAAGGGTGTAACCCATTTTACTCCTTGTAGCAACCTTTGAAAATAACCTTTTCAATGACATTAATAAATAGATCTTGATGGAGAGTGTATGCCCTTATAATCCTCCAAGGGTTTGACAAATTAACCTTGAAATCAAGATGAAAAAATATAATCGCATAAATGTTTTACCTAATCCACGAGAAAGCATGAAAAACCCTTACTTATCAAGAATATTCCACCACAATTGCCAAGAAACAAGCATCAAGAGATAGCTCTAGCCTTTTTCCTCCAATAGACAAGTATTCCATCCAAAATGCACCAAAGAAGAGAGATAGTGAATTGCCCAAGTAGAGAAAAAATTTCAGCCAAGAGTCTTATGTAATTCTCAAGTGATGATGATAAAATGAAAGTGAGGTGACCTCTATTTATATGAGGTCACCTAAAACCAATTTGTCCACTTTCAAATGTCAACAACAAAATAAAAGAGGGTAGACCCTCTAATTTCTCCTTTTACAATTTACAAAATTAAAATTTACATAAAATAAATCCCTAATGATGATGACGTCATGCCCTAAAGAGGTGACATTGAGCCTAAAAAAGCAAGTCGTTTGGCCTCCAAAATCCATGTGTCATGTCATCACGTGCTAGAGTGTCATGTCATGCATCTCCCTCCATAAAACCACATCACAACACCTATAGAACCATCAAAACCCCACCATAATCTCATCATCCAAGGTGACGTCAAGGGATAAGGTGTGACATCCAAGGCTTCCAAAACCCAACGTTTAGGTGCAAGGGGTCTCAATGTCATCCTCACATGCCATCCAAGTGCTTCCAAAGACAAGATTCATCTTCTCAAGTCCTCAATGAATGGGGGTGCATCATCCATCTTATGGGTTTCAATCCCTTATGAAGGTCCAAGTGAACTAGTCCTTCAATGAGAAGCTTCCACAATAAAAGGTCCTACAAGGACAAACATGTACGCCCTCCAAGGGTCCTCAAGTCACATGAAGCATGCCAAGTAAGCCACATTTAATCAAAGAACCATTTAAACAAGTGCATTAAATCTCTTATTTTCAAGTTAGAGACATGCTCAAAGACCTTATAAACTTTGCCAAATTTAGGTATGGGAGGGGTGTCATGGTGACCTATTGGGTAGATCAACCCCCAAGTTAAGGAATGTTTCCAAAGAAGACCCCATTCTAGGCCATGTAATGAGTATGAGGTGGGTGGGGGGAAAACACTCCCAGGTATGGGGTTCTTGACATATCAAGGGTTCATATTGTCTCATTTATAGATGCCTTTGTGGAGGGTGTGCGACACCTTCGTTTGCAATGCAACATTTTCCCAAGCCCTTATTGTCATTCATTTATTAGACTATGAAACATTGAGTACTATGTGCAATAGAAAGTTAAAAGTATTACAATGCCACTTGAAGTTAGAAACACACAAAGTATCATATGCAATGGAAAGTAAGAGACACCACAAAATGCATTTCCCCAACAAGCAGGACATGTATTATTTACGTGTTTTCTTTTTATAGGCCCTTCATTTTTATGGAGAAGTGTTTCATTGCTCTTAGCACCTTAGGGAGAGCATCTAGTGTTGGTTATAGAGGTTGCTTATCTTCCTGATTCAGAGGTATCGTTTCAACCGTGTTTGGACCCCATTTCCTGATGGGGGTGTGTTGGGGGGCTTGGACCCCCACATTTGGAGCTAAGGGGTCCCCTCGAAGAGATTTGTTTTTGGAAAATTGCCTTGTAAAATATTGTAATTTCGTAGTCAATCTGGATTGTTCATTATAAGGTCTCAAATATGACGGTAGAAGTTATGTTAGGGTTTTTTTTCCCTAGAAGGAATTTTTTTTTGTGTGAGGGAATTGTATTGCGACTAATGTATGAGTGTGAATATTGTATTCTAAGAGAGGAGACTGTGAGAAAAATAAGAGGAAGTTACAATAAGTGTGTTGTAGGTTGTATCCCTTCATTTGTTGGATAATAATAAAGGAAGGACCTGGAAATTTCTCCATGGACATAGCCCACATTAGGCGAACCACGCATATACGTGTCTTTGTTTTATTGTGTATCTTTTGTGTTTTATTTCCACATCTGTTTTATTGTATTTATCTACGATCCTATTTTTCTAACATCTAGAAGGATCATTTATGTCTCTTAACTTTTTCCAGCTACAACACCTCTGGGCCTTTGTCCCCTTATTCCCATGAAATTAAATGCCCCTTCTTCCCATGAAATGAGGTACAAGCCCTTCTTGGGGTAAGTGAACCCTAAACCCAAAAGATGAGGAAACAAAGGGGAAGAAGTATGGAAAGTGGTAAGTATGAGTGAGAGTGGTGCAAGGACCCTTCTAAGAGACCCCCCAGTAGAAACCCTCTTTTCAAGTGTGACCCACTTATTAGGAAACCATGTCAACCACCAAGGTGAAATAAGGAAAAAGGTATAAATTCCAAGCCAACGTTTCACAATCAATAGAGGTCCCTTTGCAACATGTTCAAATGCTTCAATAATTAAAGTGACACTTACCATGACATCGAACTTGTTACCTCATGAAGCAAGACCCGATGTCCTCTAGGAGCCACACCGGTGTAATGGATGTTGTTATCATGTTGAAGACAAACAATGGTGTGTGGTGGAGAGGAGGGGCTCTTCCTGCACAATGTGGGCTCTATTGGTCATCTAACTCTCAACACTCCATGTCTGCAACCTACAAGCCTCGAGATATCATCTCTTTATTTACCCCTAGGCATGGGGGGGTAATATCTAGCTTTTACTTGGGGACATATGCTCATTGTAGAGTACATGAGAACCTCAACATATCCTGGTAAGACATGTGCCTACACATACTCAAGAAAATATATTAGAGCATCAAGGGGTGGCTTGATCACCCTTTATTCATATAATCAAAACTTCAAAATTTCAACTACTCCTTTAAAAAGAAAATTTTGCATTTTTCAAAAACTTCATATAATATGATTGAAGCAAATGCATCACAACAATTATGCAGAAAATGCAAGAAAGAAATATGCAAAGCAAGGTATGAAAGCAAATGCAACTACACTACAATGAACACTCAAATGCAATGCAAGAAAGTAAATGACCTACCTACTTACCTGGGGCCCGAGGCCCATAGAAATTAGGTGCCATGTGATGTCAGGTGAAATCATACAACCAGAGAAACCACCTACTCAACATCTCACCCAAGTGCTTCCCCTGTGCTTAATTATAAAATATATCAAGGACAAGTTAAGCACATAATAATCATGAATATGAATAAGCATATAATCAATCATAGGAAACAACTCATGATGGTGGGTGGGAGGGAGACAATCCTACTGGAAAGAATGGCCACAAGCTTGATCCACCCATCTCTAAATAAGCCTACCATATATAGATGATGGCTCATCTTCCTCCGTACTCAAATGATCACTGCTTTCTGAAGACTAAGAGGAGATAAGAGATCGGAAGAAAGTTGCATGGCTGCTCAAATAAGAAGATAAGAGGTAAGGGACAACCTCATATCCAAAGAAATAAATATTCCCTCTATTGAAAAAGTATTGCATCTTCATCTGCATATTCCTGCAAAAATCCCCAGGACGAAAACATTGTTTCTTGGTAGTGTGTCTCTGATTTTTTTGGGTTGACCAAGGTCTCATGTCCATCAAAATTTGAATGCAAGGATGGTGGAAGATCTTCATCGAATAACCAATCTGAATTATCAAAAGGATATGCATCACAAATCCCAAGGTATGACTGGAAATCATGAGTATATTGTGACAAGTCATCCCGAGATGGATGAGACCCATTTGCTTTCATGTCATCATCATGTTGCCAAATATCTGAATCATCTAAGTATGAAAACCAGTTCTTCGAAGAAGACAACTCAACGCTCTTCATTTGAAAACTACCCTCGATGTTGTAAATGGGATCTCCATAAAAAAATGAAACAACCCATGTCCCATCTACACCTTCTAGCATGTATGGAATCATCAATGTGTTGATCAACTATATCTGAGGGTTGTTCCATGAATTTACCTGTATCAATGGAATTGATTATTTCTTCTCAAGGCTTGACAACTTCATGTTCCTCAATAGAAACCGATGCCTATCCTTGGTCTTCAGTGTGAGAAACTTCATCGAGGTCTTCTTGGTAACTTTCCTCACATATCTATTCCTCAAGCATATCTTCATCTGTAGGAACTTTCTCTTGAGTAAGAGGTGCTTCATCAATTTTCTCTTAAGTTTCTCTTCAATAGATTATTGGGACAATTCCCCTATAAGATTCATCATATTCTTAATAGCTTCATTGACAGTTTTTTTCTTTTCCATCTGCAAGAATTCCCTTGTGACACAGTAATTTCTAGGAAAGGGTTCATCCCATGGTGCCATAATTCCATTGTTTGAAATGAAACTTCAATGGAGTTTCCAGATGAGCTCAAGGCTCATCGAAAATGGAAAGAGTATCTTCCCTCAATGGAGTCACCAACTAAACTTATATGAAGTTCTTCAAAAGTGAAAATCGAACTTCCCTCAAATAGAGTCGTCGGGGAAGCTAAGGGTGAAGGCTTTGAGATAGACTTTTAAAGAGTCATTATGGGTCGGAAAGGATTCAAAATCCTCCCCAATAATGACACCAAAAATCTTGTTGCGCAAATTCTAGTTTGGGAAAATCCCAACCTAAACACCAAGTGTGTGACACAATTGGGAAAACATATCACTGGCACCTTAATAGATGTCCCCCATCATTTTAGTTAAGGATAAATTCAACACAAGGGAGGATTCTCGGGTGACCCTAGGGGGATTGTAATGGGATATGGTAAGTGATGGAAGAGACCCCTATAGGTTAAGGTCAAATATTGGAAAGAGGCTTGAGAAAGAGTCTTGTGAGTTGATGGTGGTTTCCAAAGGTTATGTACCTGTAAAACAACGTTAGACATGCCCATATTAAGACAAATTATGATCAATAAAGCCTCAAAACCATTGGGGATTTAGAAAGAAAAATCGTTGTCCCGAAAATGCAACAGTATGGAAATATATATCAACAATAAATAAGTTATGACAGATGCAAATTAAAGCACCAAATTCAAGTGTATAATGTTGGAAAACAATGATGACAATTAGTAGACAATCTTCCAATGATAAAACCAAGACTTTGATAGCAAAGAGGGTTGTTGTTTGAGTGTTATCAAAAATATATTGTAACTACCTTATGGATATAGCAAAATTTTGCTACAAAAACAAATTCTAAAAACTAAAATCAACAAGTGAACCCCCCAAACAATAGCTTATAACCAATAGAACAATTATCGAGGCTTACAAGTGAATTTCAACAGTAGAAGAGTGACTAAAGAGTGATAAAAAAAATGAATTTGTTGCATCCCTATTTTATCTAGGTGGATATTGGTGGCCACCCACCTATTCCAACTGACTCTTTTTGACATTTTTTAGTTCAGCACGTTTCTCTATAATGATGACATTGCGTTGTAACTGCGGGTTTTGCATTTCCAAGGCTATCCTAAAGCCCTACACAACATCCAGGTGGATATTGGTGGCTGCCCACCTTTTCCAACTGGATTATTTTGGAATTTTTCATGTCAGTACATCTTTATGTACTTCTAGGGCCATTTTGGGGCCCTAAACAATGTTTTTTTTTTGGCTTGCCACAGTCAAGCTGTAGACAAAGTCAGAGTTTGATGACATAATGTGTAGTTGTTGAAAATACCTTTCCAATAGGCTATCACACGCCTAAAACAGAGGTTGTATGCAAAATTTGCGACCCCAGGAAGTTGAGGTACCAACTTACCTATCATGGCCCACATAAATTTTGGCATTTCATCTCCTAGGGTTAGGTTTTTGGATGTCTAGGGTTTTGGCATTCACTAGTAATGTTAAAAATGCCTTTGGAGACTCATTGTAATGATTCTACTCAGACGGATGTGCGTAGCAGCCACATCTCTTCTTAGAGATAGCTACCACGATTCGAGCAAGTTGTTTTCAGTTCTGCAATTTTACATTTTCAATCTATTTTATTTATTCAATAGAAGTTATTGTTCACTGGATATTTGTTGTTGTTCTTTGTATCTCTGTGTTATTGTATTCAGTTTGTTATTTATTTTGTTTTTCTCATAAATCTGGATCAGTGGTATCAAAGCATTCTGCTATTCATTTATTTTTCTCCGTGCATGTCCCCGACAAGATCTGGGTACAAGAAGTTGGGACTCGAACCAGTCGAGCCTTTGCAATATTGATCGCACCGAGCTCAACCAAAAATCATGGGGGATGAGAAGAAATATGATGGAGCAAGAGATCCTTTTAAAATATTACTCGAGGAATCCCTTGCACGACAAAGGAACAAAATGATGGACAACTTTGGGCAGATCCTTCTGTGGCTACCCACAGGAGATGCATCTTCATCAAGCGGCCATGTAACCCCCTTCAAGTTACAAGTAAATTTTGATATTTCATTATTGGAAGGATTGATAGATGCAGATGTTGTAGATAAATGGCTAAAACTTCTCGAAGGGTAATTTTCAGCTCATAATTTTTTCGATAGGGAAAATATTAATTTTGCACTCCTCAAGGTCATCCCCCATGTAAAGGACTGGTGGGATACTTACTCTGAGCAAAGGGCCATAAAGGAATCTATAATATTTTCGGTCACCCCCACATGGGATTCCTTTAGGGATGCCATTAAAGAACAATACTACCTTGTTGGAAGCTACGAGAACCAGTATACAAGATGGACCACCCTACGTCAGGAAAGGGACCAGACAGTACCAGATTTCACCAATATTTTTCATACTTTGCGCATCAAATTGGGTATCAAAGACTCTAAACGACACCTGGTGCTCAAATTCCACAGTTTTCTACATAGATACATTCAGACATAAATGGATTTATTAGACATCCCATCATTGGGTAGGGATTATAGATATGTTGTCAAGATCGAGCAGAAATTTAAGCAAAAGAGGTGAGAGTTTGGATCTGCAAACTCCTCACAGTCGAAGCAGGGCAAGGGCGGCCCCAACCCACAAAACAAGGGACAGAGAAAAGATGGCCACTCTCAAGACAACCGGTCCAAGCCACAAAACAATAAGGGTAATGAGAAGTTGAAGAAGGACACGAGAAAGTGGTGTGAATACCATAAAATCCCTTGGCACAACACTCAAGAATGTTGCTCCAAGAAATCATTGGTGGTCGCGCTGAAAGCTTCCAAGTCCAAGGCAGATTCTGACTCCGAATCAAATCCAAAAGGAGGGAAGTGGATTATCGATGCCGAACCCAACGCCATTGTCGCTACCACCAAAGTCCATCCAAGCAAACTAGAAGAGCCAGAGGAAGGGGAACACCTCTTTCACTCACATATGTGGGTAAAGGGGGCTCCGCTTCATTTCATTGTCGATAGCGACAGCCAGAAGAACCTGATCTCAATAGAGGTTTTCAAGCAACTAGACATATTGATGACACCGCACCCACAACCCTACTGTTAGAATATAGAAGATGGTGTGCTCGTTTTACCATTAACGATACCTTCGTCACCCAACCATAGGCCGAAGCCTCCCTCCGAGCACCTTAACCTTGACTGAGAATTCCTCAGGAAGCAAAGCCTAGGCTAGATAGCCAAACAAAGAGTAGCGCATCAATCCCCAAGGATAGCGCAACACAAAAGACTGATCAGATAGTCCCAAACCCTAGCCAAGAGATATCCAAGCCAATACTGAAACTAGTTGTTGCTGCAGCTGCACCTGCAACCCTCCTCCAAACCTGCGCACCAGACTGCAACTGTAGTGTGCACCAACTGGGAAACTGCTGCGCAGAACTGGCTCTGTTTGCAACTGCTGAGATGCTACAAATGAGAACTGGCGCCCTGTATTTATAGTAATCCTGCCAGTTAGTTGGGGCCGACTTCTCCTTTTGGGTATGTGTCTGTTCAGTATATCATTATTAATTTTGGTCGACATATTCTCTCGGAGGCTAATAGCCTAATATAAATTATCTTCTTGAGCCGACAAGGCTTCTAGGGTTATTAGCCAATTCATTAGGGTTTCTCTTGCTTCCCGAAGTCTTCTATTCTCATTAGGTTCACATGTGGAGGTAAATACCTCCCACAACTACCATAATATTAACACTCCCTCCTAGCTAGAGAGGTATTTATAGGTAATGGACTTGAGCACAAAATATACCATTTACCCGGTAGCATCAATATAGCCATCTAGACTATTTCATGACTAGATCATGAGCATCACCATCATCATCAGCTGCATCATCTCTCGAAACCATACTTCATCTGAGTAATTAGATATGATTTTGGATAAGTCACTCTCACCATGGAGTGATACAAGAGGAGTAAAAGGTTCTGAATTGTTTTCCGTCTGGAAAATCTCTGTTCATCATTCATCTGAACGATCATCATCTCCAATAATCTGCTAATAGTCTTCAAGGTAATTAGAACAAGAATAGAACACAACTGTGTCTATTCATAGTAGTACACAACTACAATCCAGTGGTTAACTACCACATCAAGTAACACACAAGTACTTGATCAACAACGTATAGTTGTTAACAGTGAAGCATATTCACCACAGTAGTCCTCATCTA
>JASDQU010818079.1:36967-52143 GCA_032191745.1 Picea mariana
GCGTCCATGTTAGGGACCCTTAGTATCGATGTTGTTGTCAACAACTCCTTGAGCCTCCAAAATGCTTCCGCACATTTCTCGGTCCAAACAAACTTCTTGTTCTTTTTCTGCAATTCCGTGATCGGATTTGCTATCTTCAAAAATCCCTCGACGAACCGTTGATAGTATCCTGCTAAACCCATGAAGCTATGTACTTCCAGGACATTCATCAGTGCAAGCCATTCCATAATAGCCTTGACCTTTGCGGGATCCACGACGACACCTTCGTCGGAGATGACATGCCCTAAGTAGTGAATCTTCAATTGATAAAATGAGCATTTGGACAACTTCCCATACAATTTGTGCTTTCGCAGACACTGTAGTACCAAGCGCAAGTGCTCGTCATGCTCCTCCATCATCCGAGAGTAAATCAAAATATTGTTAATGAATACTTGGACAAACTTGTCAGAGTACTCGCGGAACACCCCGTTCATCAAACTCATAAATACTGCAGGGGAATTTGTCAGTCCAAATGGTAAAACAGTAAACTCGTAATGCCCAAACCTCATCTTAAAGGTGGTCTTATGGACGTCATCCTCCTTAATCTGTAATTGGTGATATCCTGATCGCAAATCGATCTTTGAGAACACCATCGCACCCTTCATCTAATCGAATAGATCATCAATCCTTGGAAACAGATACTGATTCTTGATTGTTGCCTTGTTCAATTGACGGTAGTCAATACAGATCCTCCACGACCCATCCTTCTTTCATATGAAAATAATAGGCGCACCCCATGGTGACACACTTGGACGTATCAGTCCCAGGTCCAACAATTCTTTCAGTTGCATTCTCAACTCCTGTAACTCTGGGGTCGACATCTGATAAGGTGTTCTAGCTATCGGTTCAGTCCCCGGTTTCAAGTCTATGGTAAAATCCAATTCCCTCTCCGACGACATTCCAGGTAATTCCTCCGGAAAGACGTCTGCAAACTCTCTTACCACCGGAAGGTGTTCTAGACCTTTCACTACTCCCTTTTTGTTTAACACAAGGATTGCATAAAGCTTACATCCCTTGCATATGCTCTTCCATAGCTGCAAGGAAGAGGTGAACCTCAGGGAAACTCCCTGGTTCCGTCCTACAATCACGCATCTTTATCCCTCATCACTGACCAAGCTCAACTGTTTCATCTTACAGTTGAGTATCGCCTCATGCGATTCCAACCAGTCCATACCAATCACGACGTCATAAGATCCTAATATCGTGACGTACAGGTTGGCCCAGGTGACAAACTCTCCCAGGTTAAGGGTACAACCCGTAACCTTTCCTCCAACCTTCTGTTTGGCTCCCAAAGCCATCTCTACGAAGCTAAACTCATCCTGTTCGACTGCCTTTACCTTAATCATATTTAGCGCTGCACCAGAAATGAAACTCTCGGTAGCACTGGGATCAAAATACCAAGGGTCTGGTCAGTGACGGTACCTGACGTCTCGAGCACAGTCGACTGGTGATCTGCCTAGAGGTTATTCACAGCTACATGAATCCAATGGGCCTTTCCCAAATCTCCCACGTAGTGGGTCTGGCTAATCCAGACGCTCTAATCCTCTCCACTGGGTAGTTGCACTGGTAGTGTGGCTCCCCACATGTCTTTGTTAGAGTGTCTACTACCATGAAAATCGAGTCATGTCTCCTTGCTGTCAGTGGAAATCCAACAATAAAATCCATCGAAATAACCTCCCATTTCGATTTCGGAATAGCGTGTGGCCGTAGCAATCTTGCTGGATGTCTATGTTCGGCCTTTACCTGCTGACATTCTAGACATCTGGCCACATAGTTGACTATGTCTGCCTTCATTCCTTTCCATAAGAATAAGGGTTTAAGGCTTCATGACTCCCAGGTGAGCCATGTATACTTCTCTACGAGCCTCGTTTAGGATCAAGATCCTCAACTCATCGTTCGGTGGTACGTAAATCCAATTTTTAAACCTCAATAATCCATCATCGTCAAAATTAAGTCCTTCAAATCTTGGTATCATCATTGTGTTTTGTTCGATAAAATCCTCGACCTCTTTGTACTAGTAATCGTCGTGCTGTAAGGCTAGAATATTTTTATGTAGATTCGTTTGAAGAGGCGACACCGAAAATATGCATGGTATCTAACTCAATGCATCTGCCACTCGGTTCACTGTTCCTTTTATGTAAGTAATCTCGAAGTCGTACTCGCTAAGTAATTCCGACCAACGTCGTTGTCGCGCGTTCAGGTCACTTTGCGTAAAGATGTGTTGTAGTCCACAATGGTCCGTCTTTAGTTCAAATTTTCGTCCAACTCGGTAGTGTCTCCAAACCTTCAAGGCATATACAATGGATAACAAATCCAAATCGTGCGTCACATAGTTCTCCTTATGCCTTCTCAGTTTCCCAGAGATGTAAGCGATCACTCGACCGTCTTGCATCAAGACTCCGCCTTAGCCTTCCTTGGATGCGTCAGTGCATACCAAGAAGTCTGCGTCCATGTTAGGGACCCTTAGTATTGGTGTTGTTGTCAACAACTCCTTGAGCCTCCAAAATGCTTCCGCGCATTTCTTGGTCCAAACAAACTTCTTGTTCTTTTTCTGCAATTCCATGATCGGATTTGCTATCTTCAAAAATCCCTCGACGAACCGTCGATAGTATCCTGCTAAACCCATGAAGCTATGTACTTCCGGGAGATTCGTCAACACAGGCCATTCCATAATAGCCTTGACCTTTGATGGATCCACGACGACACCTTCGTCGGAGATGACATGCCCTAAGTAGTGAATCTTCGATTGATAAAATTAGCATTTGGACAACTTCCCATACAATTTGTGCTTTCGCAGACACTGTAGTACCAAGCGCAAGTGCTTGTCATGCTCCTCCATCATCCGYGAGTAAATCAAAATATCATTAAYGAATACTTGGACAAACTTGTCAGAGTACTCGCGGAACACCCCGTTCATCAAACTCATAAATACCGTAGGGGAATTTTTCAGTCCAAATGGTAAAATAGTAAACTCGTAATGCCCAAACCTCATCTTAAAGGTGGTCTTATGGACGTCATCCTCCTTAATCCGCAACTGGTGATATCCTGATCACAAATCGATCTTTGAGAACACTATCACACCCTTCATCTAATTGAACAGATCATCAATCCTTGGAAACGGATACTGATTCTTGATTTTTGCCTTGTTCAATTGATGGTAGTCAATATAGATCCTCCAAGACCCATCCTTCTTTCATATGAAAATAATAGGCGCACCCCATGGTGACACACTTGGACGTATCAGTCCCAGGTCCAACAATTCTTTCAGTTGCATTCTCAACTTCTGTAACTCTGGGGTCGACATATGATAAGGTGTTGTAGCTATCGGTTCAGTCCCCAGTTTCAAGTCTATGGTAAAATCCAATTCCATCTCCGACGACATTCCAGGTAAATCCTCCAGAAAGATGTTTGCAAACTCTCTTACCACCGGAAGGTGTTCTAGACCTTCTGCTACTCCCTTTTTGTTTAATGCAATGATTGCATAAAGCTTACATCCCTTGCACATGCTCTTCCATAGCTGCAAGGAAGAGGTGAACCTCAGGGAAACTCCCTGGTTCTGTCCTACAATCACGCATCTTTGTCCCTCATCATTGACCACGCTCAACTATTTTGTATTACAGTTGAGTATCACTTCATGCGATTCCAACCAGTCCATACCGATCATGACGTCATAAGATCCTAATATCGTGACGTATAGGTTGGCCCGGGTGACAAACTCGCCCAGGTTAAGGGTACAACCCGTAACCTTTCCTCCAACCTTCTATTTGGCTCCCGAAGCCATCTCTACGAAGCTAAACTCATCCTGTTCGTCTGCCTTTACCTTAATCCTATTTAGCGCTGCACCAGAAATGAAACTCTCAGTAGCACCAGGGTCAAAATACTAAGGGTCTGGTCAGCGACGGTACCTGATGTCTCGAGCACAGTCGACTGGTGCTCTGCCTGGAGGTTATTCACCATTGCATGAATCCAATGGGCCTTTCCCAAATCTCCCATGTAGTGGGTCTGGCTGATCCAGACGCTCTATTCCTCTCCACTGGGTAGTTGCACTGGTAGTGTGGCTCCCCACACGTCCAACACCCCTTCTTCGGTCTAATACTCCTGGTGCCTAAAGTAGAAGCTGACAGCCCATTGACCTGGAATCTTGGTCTATTCTACTGAATGGGCCTAAACTGCTGTTGTTGCGGTCAACATTGTTGCTGATGTTGTGGTCCCCAATAAGCTGTCCACTGCTGAGGCACCGGTCATTGAGGTGTAGTGAAAGTGGATCCCCTCTGGAAGCCACGATATCCTGGTGTATGTCTGGCTGGTGTCTGATGCTGCTGTGCACCAGATGACACTTGCTCTACTGGTCTCACTGGAGTCCTGCTCTGACCCCCACTGATAAGCTCCTCCTCTTCCATGAGGGCCTTCTGGACGACATCATGCAAGGTTAGAGGCATCAAAATCCTAACCTTGGCACATATGCTGTCGTTAAGGTCGAACACGAACCTATTGAATTTAAGTTTTTGAGTATTAAGATGCAGAGCATACCGAAGCAACTCCATAAAATGAGCCTCGTACTCGGGCATTGTACGACCGCCTTGTCGTAAGGCATTGAACTCATTGAGCTGACGCTCAATGAATTCCTCTGAAAGATACCTCTCTTGGAACCGTTCCTCGAATAGTTCCCATGACACGTCGTCGATGACCATGTTCAAAAGTGGTAGGAGCATCTTCCATCATAGAAGAGCGCTCCCCTTCAGTTGAAAGACCACCATGCATACCTTCATGATGTAGGTCAAATAGCGAAGCGTGAAGCACAATGACTTTCTCTACAATTATGCCTCGACGACACAGTCATCCACGACACTCGTCGACTCGAGAAATCAACTCTCTCGAGTTCTCGATGGATGCTAACGGTACTATATAGGGTACGCTGTGGACCCTTGGGGGTACAGGTGCCCTGGCATCATCTCAGTACCGATGGTGAATCAAGGCCCTTTGGCATGACCTGGAAGGGCCTTGTCAGACCATCATCATCCCTTACAACAAGCGAATCCATCCCAAGGACTTGCCCTTCCCATGGGGGTTCGACTTCGAGGGTGCGGGAACTTCTAGAGGCATCGCACCTCCTTCCACAACACCACGTTGCGAACCTCTGAGGCGTCCTCTACATGTGATCACCACATGGACACGTTAAGGTTTTTAATTAACACAAAGGTTAATACTCACGGGTGTACTGCAGTGGAAAGCCTGGTGATCCACAGTCGTAGGGTTGAACCCGCTCTGATACCATATGTAACAGCCCCAACGTTACGACTACCAGCGAAATAGAAAGAGATTTTTTTTTTTTCGTTTAAGGTAGGGAACCGATGACGACACACAGTCGAACCACACAACCTGACAAAAAACACTACGCATGAAGATCAGGAAAGAGAAGGCAACGACTCAGACACTAGCACATCAGGCATCTGGACGAAATAAGTGATAATCCTAGACATACATAAACGACCACCCAATTGGAAAAAGTAAGACAACACCTACGAGCTAAAGGACAACATCAACCAACCCGACATAATGGCTTGATGACCAGTAACTGGGAACCTCTATGGTGTGCAAAACCATAACGCGTTAAGGTGTTACAACCAAGTGCCATCATCAATCAGTCACTAACCATCAATTGTTATCTAAAATCAATCGCCATCTACTAAAATCAATCGCTACATATAACTCGTTGTTTAATAATACTTGAAATGTTGAGTTGGTGTGAAACGCAGAGTAAATCTATGAACGCAGAGTTAGTGAAACCTTGTCTTCTTAATGTGTGATTCGCTATTCAAAACACATAGTAATAACAATATCGCTAATCAATCAATGCCGTTCGATCCATAACTAAATCACAATGAAAATCCATTCTAAACCATAGAAATCCTTACCATCAAGCTATGTAAAAAGAGGGTGAAGGGGGCTGTCATAATGCAATTATAAAAGTAATTTGCAATTATAAAACATAGTCTCAATCGTCTTCAAAGTAGAGTGCAGATGTAAATAAAACCAATGAAAATCCAACAAGATATAAAAACGCAGAGTTAAAAAAAACTTCGCCATCAACCAATAAATTGCAAGGTTAATTATTCGCATCGAGACGCAAGACAACACACTACCTGGAACAACCAACAGGGCTAGACAATTGGCACGAACATCCTTCGCCCATCATCCATGCACAAAAAAGCAGGGCGTTTATATCCATAGGTCTATTAACACCGAAGTGATGACCGTAGATCAGGCTCCTGGCTGACTGCTCAGGCGTGGACTAATGAGTTAGGGATGAAGGCAAAAAAAATATAAACCGCAAATCATCACAAATTAATAAAACCATAGGACTGTCAAGACGTGTAGGGATCAAAAGCCAAGGGAATCAATCAACAATGAGCTTAAGGTTATGGGG
Organism: Picea mariana; assembly: GCA_032191745.1. Lineage (NCBI taxonomy): Eukaryota > Viridiplantae > Streptophyta > Pinopsida > Pinales > Pinaceae > Picea > Picea mariana. The sequence goes on from JASDQU010818079.1 coordinate 43,434, forward strand.
AAAATCAGTCATCAATTAAAATGCTAAGTCAATCATTTTATTTACCCAATTAAACATACAAACTAAGAGCATAAAGTATACTAATAATCTACCATGCAGAAATAAAGGAAGCGTACCGTATCCCAAGTAGCCCGCTCTGAGTTGTTGTCCCGCACACTCCGTGCAGCTCCCGCTTGCCGACCGATGAGACTTCACTGGTACCTCCCAGCCAACGCTAGGGGTACTCTTCTCCCCCCTTAGCCCCCCGAGCCGCAAAGGGCCCACACACACTAACCAGAGAATCAACTAGCTCCCAGCTCGCCTCACAAGGCTGTGCTACCACTCCTCACCGAGCTAGGTATCCCAACTCCCACAAGCTAAGTCAGTCAAGTCTAAAATTCTGCAGCGTAACGTTACACATCACATAAGAGATCCATCCTCCTCCTCCTCCTTCCTTTATATATATTTTCTAAGTCATTTATTTTCCCAAAATCCCTTTTAATTTATTTTTCAAAAATTTTAATTCATAATAATCCTCCCCGTACAAGTGTCACCCATTCCCTTCATTGCACCATAAATTAATTTCCTTAATTAATTAATTACCCCTATTTCCCTCACCCACCTAAAATCATTCCTAGAATCGCTCCTAGGTGTCCCCATATTCCCTTACAAGTTTTAATGACTTTCCTCCTTACTAATTTACTAGTTGAGTTAATTTAGGAAGTTCTTAAATGCTAGATACCTTACTAAGTTAGACTTTCTGCTTTTTCCTTGTGTTTCCCCTTTCTTTTTATGTTTCCCACTTTTTCCTAGTTTCCTAATTCTTTTAGATTTCCCTCTTTCCCTTTTAATTTAAAACTCAAATAGGCAGGTGTAGAAAATTAACTTTTTCCCTTTTTCCTTTTTAGTTAATAAATTTTTAATTAACATATGAGACAAAACCATTATTTCCCCTTTTTCCCTTTTTAAATTTTATTCCCCAAAATTTTTTTTTTTTTTTTTAAATTAAATGAATTACTTACCCCCTTCTAGTCACATGATTAATGATTATTATTATTATTTTATGAATAGATAATTTTTTTATCACAAGTATCATTTAGACCTAGCCTTTATTTTCCTAGGCTGGGCGATGTTTTATTAGGGGAATGTTTTAAATCTTCCTTATCACGTTATTCATCCTAAGGCCATCTAAGTTTATCCATTTATTAATTAACAATGCAACGTGCCCTTCAGGACGCACTAGGTGCTCCAAGGGTGCCACTCGCCTCCTTCTGTTTCCCTTGCATGACGTGCCCTTTAGGACGCACTACGTGCTCCAAGGGTGCCACTTGCCTTGTTCCAAATTTCTTGCGCGACGTGCCCTTGAGGATGTACTACGTGCTCCAAGGGTGTCACTCTCCTCTTGACTAACTTGGTAGACATAAAAAACCCCTGGAGTCAATACTCCGCCAGGTGATCTTATGGGAGACTAAGGGAATCTAAGGAATAAGGCCCCTACCTTACTGCACACCCCTTAGAATCATCGTGAGCGACTGTCGCAGTCGGCCCTCATGGCATCGTGGGTCTTCTCGAACTAGGTAGTCGTTAACCTACAGTTTGAGCCACGACGGGAGTGCTAGTAGGTTGTGGCAGGGCTGCTGTCCACACCTATCCCTCAACGTCTCTGGTAGTCATGCGTGGCCCCTCTACTCCACATGTGAGTCTGATCGGCAAGCTATCGTCAGACTGCATCATCAACGAATCATGTCAAAACATATCCATAATCATATCATCTAATCATATGCACAAATGTCATATATACAACAATCAAACCCCAATAGTCCACTCCCTGACTCGATCTGGAGTCCAAGGGGTCGCATCGATGCCTCTGCATCCTCGGAGTCCAAAATCCTGCACACTCAGGGAAAACCGAGTCAATAGCTCATGTCTATGTCAATGCAACAAAATAACATGTCATCAATTCATATCGCCTCATAATCATAATCAAATGCCCAAAAGTATAATAATCTAGATCACTTGCGAGCAAGTGTCCTCAAGATTAAGTTCGCTCAGTGTGTGCAAGAGTGGGATGTTACATAAGCCTGTGATAAATCTTGTTACAATGGGAGATATGTGGTATTGATTTTTCAAGTGAAAATAAATGGAAAGCAATTCGAAGATGGATATCAAGAAGTTTATTGGGTAAAGTTTTGAGCTATGGAAGCTCAAGATGGAAGATCTGTTGTTGGATAGAGATCAGTGGATCGCGCTAGAACCAGGTACTGCAGCTACAAGAACTTCAACAGATGACTGGAAAAAGTTGGATCGGAAGGCAAAGAGCACAATCCAGCTGTGTCTCTCAGAGTCAGTATTACTGAATGTGTCATAGGAAGCTACAACCAAGGATTTATGGGATAAGTTGGGGAAGTTGTATCAGTCTAAGTCCCTAGTGAATAAATTGTTCCTGAGAAAGAAGTTGTATAACATGAGGATGAGAGATGGAGACTCGGTGGCAGAGCATTTGAAATTCTTCAATACTGTGGTAAGTCAGTTAGTATCTATTGAGATTAAAGTTTTATATGAAGATAAATGTATCAGTTTACTGTGTTCTTTACCAAACTTGTGGGATAGTCTGGTTGTGGCCATAGGTAGTAATACAATTGCCTTGAAGTTTCATGAAGTGGTCTCATCCTTGTTGTCGGAGGAGATGAGATGAAAGAATATGGAAGGACAGAGCACATACACATTATTTGCAAAAGGACGTTTCCAGAAAAGAAATATATCTAAGTTTTCAAGTGGAAGATCTAAGTCTAAGGGTAGATATAAATATCCCAAAAATTTTGTAAAGGTATGTTGGATATATGGAAAAGAAGGGCACTACAAGAAGTAGTGTAGATCCAAAGCTGAGAAAAAGAAGGGATCTGAAGAATCTCCTTCTACAGAAGAAAAGACCTCCAAGGAAGAAGGAGGGAATGTGTTGGCTTCTTCAAGCACATATGCAGATCATGAGGCATGGTTGGTTGACCTTGGTGCATTCTTTCATATTACTCCCCACAGGGAGTGTGTTAAGCCCTAATATTGGCTCATTAACCCTTAATTGGGGCATATTAGATTAGTAATGTTATTTTATTTATGTCGGCTTTAGGCCATTAGTTGTAATTATACCTCCTAGTCTCCTATATATACCATGGAGACATTTTCATTTTCTATGCTATATTGATGTTTGGTTCATAACAGAGTGGTTCTGCGAATATGAAAGGTATGATGGAGGTAATTTTTTCTTAGGTGATGATTCGACAACCAGAATCATAGGACGAGGAAAATTCAAGTTGAGGCTCATAGACAGAAGGATTAGAACACTGCCTGGTGTTCTGCACATCCCAGGTTTGGCCATAAATTTGATTTTTGTAAGCAAAATGGACGATGCAGGGGTAAAAAAAATATTTGAAAAGGAAACCTGCAGGATGGTTCGAGGAGCAATAGTGTTGCGGAAGGGAGTTCGGTTTGGAACTATGTATAAGCTGCAAGGAAGCGCTATTAGTGATGGGTGTAATAGTTCAATTGTTCCTGATATTGGAGTTGAATAAGAAAGAATTCCTACAGTTTTTGGATAAAAGGTTATGTTGTGGCATATCAGAGAGAAGGGTCTTTGACTACTACACGGTAAAGGAATGGTTGAAGGTATGTCTAACTGCTCTCTGTATTTTGATTTCTATGAACATTGTTTATTTGGGAAGCAGAATCAGGTAAGATTCCCCTCTGGTGCAAAGAGGGCAGAAGGAATTTTACAGCTAGTTCATAGTGATGTTTTTGGACCTGTGTTGGTCCCATCATTGGGAAAATTTGTGTACTATGTCTCATTTATAGATGACTTCTCAAGGAATAATTGGATACATTTCCTCAGGAAGAAATCTGAAGTCTTTGACAAGTTTAAAGAGTTTAAGGCTCTTGTTGAGAATCAAGCAGAGAAAATAATTAAGGTATTGAGGACATATAATGGCAGAGATTTCTGCGAGAATGAATTTGAAAATTCTGTAAGAAGTGCAGTATAGAAAGGAAAAAGACTACTCCATATACACCTCAACATAATGAAGTTTCAGAAAGAATGAACAAGACGTTGATAGAAAAAGAAAGGTGCATGCTCAGTGGTGTCGGGTTAGGGAAAGAATTTTGGGCAGAGGCAGTGGGTACTGCATGTTACCTAGTCCACAGATCACCCTCATCAATGTTGGATGACAAGACTCCACAAGAGGTATGGACTGGTAATAAACCTTCTCTCACACATCTCAAGGTATTTGGATGTGATGCATATGTGCATGTTCCAAAGGAAAACACGAGTAAGCTAGATAATAAGGCTGAAAAGTGTATCCTTATTGGATATAAAGATGGTCTCAAAGGTTATAAACTAAGAAGGTATTGTATAGATGAGATGTGGTATTTAGAGAAATGAAGTATGTTGTTAAACAGGAAGTCCTACCAAGTAAGGAAGAACCCGAGAAAATAGAGTTTGATTTAAAGGATGATGAGTCAGACTCTACATAAGAACAGAAATAAGAAGAAGAAGATCCTCATACTCCAGTATTGAGGAGATCGGTTCGAGAAAGAAGGCTACCGGAAAGGTATACTCCATTTGATTTCCGTTCAAATTTTGCTTTGTCTATTACTTATGATGATCCTAGAACTGTTAGGGAGGCAGTGGATTCAGAGGATGTAAATATCTGGAAAAGGGCCATGGACGAAGAAATGGCATCTTTGGATAAGAATGAGGCTTGGGATCTAGTGGAGTTGTCGACTGGAAGAAATCCCATTGGCATCAAATGGGTATTTAAAAAGAAGCTGAATGCAGAAGGAAAAGTGGAGAAATACAAAGCTCGGTTAGTAGCAAAGGGTTATTCCTAGGTTGAGGGAATTAATTTTGGTGAGATTTTTTCTCCTGTTGCCAAGTTAACCTTTATAATATTTTTGATATTTGTTGTTGTTGCATTTGATTTTCAAGTAGAACATATGAATGTGAAGACAAAATTATGTTGAGGGGTCCTAAATCCCTTTAAATCAACAGTAGGAACCAAACCCCCCACCAAGGCCCAATTAAGACTCTGCAACGTTTGATAGTGGAATGGTTCTCTAGATCTTGTGATCTGACCATATAATCGATGGGATTTACGTAGTGATTTACATGATATCTTCTTGTGAAAAATCCTCCTTCATTTTGAACGTTCTCTTTTTTGTATTTTCTCTTATAGGCGGGTCTAATAAAAGATTGGTGTTGGTATAAACCAGCTGGGTAAAAGTAAAAGTGGGAAAACTTAACTACTCAGGAAGGCTGCGCTCAGGATAACCCTCACGCTCAAGCATGCATATTGTTGGGTATGTGTTATATTCTTTGCATGCGTGTGTGTGGGCACGTCAGATTCGACAATTGCGTCTGAAGATCCCTCCCTAGTAATGCTCTTTGTGTCGTGTGCATCAGGTGCTTCCTAGGGGGGGCTAGGTTGTTGAACATGATAAGTCAACTGAGAGGGGGGGTGTGAATCAATTGTATAAAATTTCTTTCATTTTATGAGAAGATTACTTATTAATCAATAAATCATGTCTTTAACATTTAACTTGTAATAATACATTTAACCAATAAATATACAATCACATAAATGAAATAGTGACAGAGTGATTTTTCACGAGGAAACCCAAAAGGAAAAAACCTCTTCTTCTTATGAATGAAAGGCAAGCTCCAACTCCTCTTTACATTCTTATTTTATCTGAGCTACAACCCAGTTGAGGCTGCTACCTCTTTTTCTTCAGCACCTACTGAATGGAAGCTACAACTCCCAGATGTACAAGCACCAACTTGTACAAGAGACTTTTACAGTCTCCCCTTGCTCCTCCCTACCACCCTGAAATCATTCTCTGTCATTAAGAACCTGCAAATCAACTCTTTATATTCTCTGTCAAAGATTAAGAATTCAAATCCTCTATGTTTATATAATCATATCAGAATCCATTCTTCTCCCCTTGATCTCTGCTATATCTTCATTATTTCTTCTCACTATCCCTGTATGATTTTATTTCGGGTTTATATTCATTTACATAAATGAATTTTACCTTAGAGCTATGACTGTACCATTAATTCCATACGCACCAACCACACACAGTCACTGCGTGTTTCTTTTATACACTACAACCCCTTCAGTTACCCCTCAAACCCCTAGAACAACGCTTCAACAACTGAAACACCAACCGTCCAAGAACCATGATTCAGTTTCGCTAACTAAATTGTAACTGAACAATTAATCATGAAGAGCAATAGTAGCCCTTCGATAAGATTTCCAAGTATCCAACACCGTTGGATTACAAACACAAGGTCTCGCGTTGATTTCTCCATTTCACATTTCACCATTTTGGCATTTCAACATTCCTGTGAAGAAGTGTCTCGATACTCCAAGTCGCAATCCCCGAAATGGAGCCAGATCAATGGTCCACAAGACTTCATAATCTGATCCCTTCTTTTCTTAATCGAACGACTAACAGGATTTCGACGTTTTTCCCTTCGAGTCATCGTGACTCTAACATTATAAAATTCATGATCACAAAATCTCCGAAGTGATCGGATGGTTCACATAACCCACTGAGATGGATGGTTGACGGGATTTTAGAGTTTTGCCTTTCGAGTTTTCGAGACTCACAATATTCCCTTTCGGCATTTCAGAGTTCGAGACTTCATGATGGTGGAGTTTCTGCTTGCTATGTAAAACCCTAAAATAGAAAGTTTCGATGTGACGTAAACCTGCTTACGTCACACATGGATTGACACGTGCCAAATAGCTGCCACGTGTCACTCTGATTCGTGACTTACATGTTCCTGAAATGTTGAATCAGCTTGACACTTGTCATTGCCTGATTGTGCCATGTGTCCTTAGCTGACGTGGTTTGCTGACGTGGTTTGTTGATGTGCCTATTTCAGGATTTCGGGGTTCGCTACTTCAAAGGTTAAAGTTCCTTTGATCTTTGATTTCTCAGTCTGCAAAACTCTGAAATGTTGTCTTTGTTGATGTGCCTATTTTGGGATTTCGGCGTTTTGCATTTCACAACTTTGGGACTCCTGTGATGAAGAGTCTCGACTCTTGACTCCTCCAACTCCCGGTATCCAAAACTCCGAAATGTCGTGGTTTCTCATTTCGTGATTTCATCATTCTTGTCATGAGTTTCCTTGACACCTCCAACTCCTGGTATCTGAAACTCCGAAATGGAGATTAAGTCGTGGTTTCGCATTTTGACATTTCGATGTTTCTGTGATTCAATGTTTTAGCCTTTCATATTTCGACATTTCAGATTTTCACATTTCGGCATTTCGCGAATTGGAATGCTATCACATTTCCTTCCTTTGACTTTTGATTTCCCGATATCCACTTTTCTCTGATCGACGGTCCCATGACCTTTCGTGATCAGACGGTCTTGATCTCATCGGGACTTCGCATTTAGCAATTTTGCGTATCGCGATGTCGAAGTTTGGAGCTTCTACTTTCTTTCAACTTGCAACCTCTGAATTCCCGAATTCTGAAGGAACTCTCAGGGAACCACCGTGCAGCTTCAAGTTTGACATTAATGACAAAACCTGTGCATCAACCTATGCAAACTGACCAACAAACTGCCCCTTTGGCATTGATGGAAAACTTTAAATCTCTTCTCCCCCTTTTGACATCTATGGAAAAGGAATCAACCATACTCCCCCTGAGAAAATACAGACCACTTGCAAACATGTATCATTTCAACAACAACTCCCCCTATCAATAATAGTCAATAAAACCTGTGCAGTCTAATTTTATAATGAAGCCTGTGCAATCTTTGAAAATGAAATGAAATTACAGAGGGTAAACCCCCAACTGATTCCTGAGACTTTCAAATTGCATTTTAGATAAAGGTTTAGTAAATACATCTGCTATCTGATCCTTTGTGCCAGCATATTCCACTTTAATAACTTTAGACATAACCTGCTCTCTTAGAAAATTAAATTTAGTGGGAATGTGCTTTGTTTTGGAATGCATAACAGGATTTTTAGAAATATTAATTACACTGGTATTATCATAGAAGATAGGTATAGGTTCATTATAATGAATATGTATATCTTCCAGCATCTGTTTCATCCATAGAACCTGAGTGCAACAAGTTGCAGCTGCAATGTATTCTGCTTCAGCAGTAGACAGAGACACTGTCAATTGTTTTTTACTTGACCAGCTTACAAGACATCCTCCAAGAAAAAATGCTGCTCCACTAGTACTCTTCCTGTCATCAACACAACCTGCCCAATCAACATCAGTGAAAGCATATAAATCAAGATGATTACCTGTAGGATACCATAAACCATACTCTGTTGTCCCCTTAAGATATATGAAAATTCTTTTGACTGCAAGTAGATGAGAAGTTTTTGGTGAAGCCTGAAACCTGCCAACTTGACAAACTGCATGCATAATATCAGGTCTTGTAGCTGTAGCATAAAGAAGACTACCAATCATAGATCTGTATACTGTCTGATCAACATCTTTAGTATCATCAAAATTACTTAATTTACAACCAGTAACCATGGGAGTGCTAACTAGTTTAGAATCTTCCATCTGAAATTTGTTAAGCATTTCATTGATATACTTGGTTTGAGAAATGGAAATACCTTTATCAGATTGAGTAATTTGCAAGCCTAAGAAAAAATTCATTTCTCCTAGCATGGACATGTCAAACTCTTTCTGCATACTTTCAGCAAACT
>JASDQU010818080.1:0-11974 GCA_032191745.1 Picea mariana
AAACACTTTCCTTTCCCTGAAACCATTGAGGTATTCTTTCCTCGCCATTTAAGTGGGGGTTAGATTTTTTTTTGCATGATGTCCACACCAAGACAAAGGTTTCACAGGAGATTAATGATTCCCACATTACACAAGACCTATATCAAACTGCATCTATGGTTACGCTTTCATCCTTTCTAGGAGGAAGATCAAAGTACTTCTTCCTATCGGACCTATCAAGGGTCTCTTAGCTAATATTCCTGGCTATCTTTTCCTAGACATCACACTGCAACAAATTCTCTACTGCATGCACAGGAAGCATGAATATACAATTTCATCCATAAGAGGAGACCCTTGTACAATTCCTTAATCATTCAAGGTAAAAGGCAAGATTCTTCTGCTCAAATATGTACTACACATAAACCTAGTTTCGCAAACGTCGCAATTGCGACATACATTTTCACAAACGTGGCAAGAGAGACGTTTCAGTGGAAAACGTGGCAAGAGCGACGTTAGCGTGGCAATTGCGACATACATCTTCACAAACGTGGCAAGAGAGACGTTCCAGTGGAAAACGTGGCAAGACCGACGCTAACGTGGCAATTGCGACATACATATTCAGAAACGTGGCAAGAGTGATGTTCCAGTGGAAAACATGGCAAGACCGACGTTAACGTGGCAATTGCGACATACATCTTCATAAATGTGGAAAGAGTGACGTTCCAGTGGAAAACGTGGCAAGAGCGACGTTTCAGTGGAAAACGTGGCAAGAGCAACGTTAACGTGGCAAGATCAACGTTAACGTGGCAAGAGCGACGTTATCGGGCAACATGAACTTTTTTTTTTATAAATTTCCTCTATTTTGCGACAATATGGACAATTTTGTCCATAACGCCGCAAATAAAACGTCGAAATTTTTACAATATGTAGTAGTGGTGTCCCCTCTGTTCTGGTCTTTGATAATGCAGCTTACTTTTCTTCTACCCTGTTAACAGAGTTTTCTCTGGAAAAAGGGATCATGATCAAGTACTCTGCAAATCACTACCCTCAGGGAAACGGTGTGGCGGAGTCAACTAATAAGAACCTGGTAAGAATTTTGAAGAAGATGGTTACAGATAACCAAAGAAATTGGCACAACCAACTCCATAATTCTCTATGGGCCAATAGAGTCACGCCAAAGGAAGTTGTAGGAAATTCCCCATACTTTCTGGTCTACGAACAAGAAGTCATTCTCCCAAATGTGCTTTATCTACCATCTCTCCAATTGGCCCAAGACTCCAATGAGAAACCCTCGTCAGCCATGAAATAGAGAATCGACACTCTACTCATGCTGGAAGAACAGAGAGAAAAGGCTAGGTCAAAATTCCTAGCCCATCAACAGATAGTGAAACGATGGTTTGATAAGCATAAGGCTAAAGAAAAGAATTTTAGGGTAGGAGACTTAGTGTTGAAGTGGGACAAAGAAAACGAACCGAAGGGAAAACATTATAAGTTTCAAAGCCTATGGCTTGGACCTTTCCAAGTGGTCGAGAAAATTAGGATAGGTACCCATCGATTGCATAATCTGAGAGGGGAACCTGATGCCCTCCTAGTGAATGGCCAAGCCCTAAAACGATAATTTCATTAATAAATAAATTAAAAAAAAAAATGTGTAATATATATATGTATGAATAAATGTGTGCCCGTTATAAACCAGATATTTTGCATTCGCCTAGTGAATCGCCATTTGTTGAGCACTCAACACACCCTAAAAAAGGTCTATGAATTTTCTTCTTTTTTGGGTACCACTCAACATCGACTGTCTTTACTTCAATTACGAAACTGATACCTTCACTTAATATTATACGTTTCCTGATTGAATTAATTAAAGTTTATTTGAACGTGTAACGAAGATTCATCTTAACCATAAAGAGGACTTGACAACCACTCAAGGAATCGGCGACCCAGAAGTTTCCCCAATATGCTTCAAAGGTTCGGCATCGGTAAAAGTGGTAAGGTGGCGAAAATCGTTTGGAAATTCAAAGTAGTTGAGTATCGACCCTCATCGGTGTTGGTCAACGAAAGCGTTTCTTTCCTATGAATAGCCCCCAGAAGGATTCCGTCGAAGACCAATCAATTCAGTTTCAGCAGAAAAATGTCATAGTAAATGCCACGCAAATCGGGAAGTACAATCACCGACCTTCGACCCCCGATATATTTTCGACGTCATTTTTATTTTTCAAATACCACCCGATATCAGCACCCATAGTACTTAGTCTATTATTAATGTTTTTAGCGCGAGTAAGGTCCCAAATAAGATCCTAACTTATCAACGATTACCTTCCTTAAAATATTTCTAATGATTTGGGGTCGATAACGCCACGAAAGCATCATTTGATATCAGACACTTCACAAAAGGGAAACATATCAACAGACCAATAGTACCACAACGATGATTACAAGATCAAATAGTTTGTGCAATCTAATGAATTATGATAAGAAAACACGATCAATTTTCTAATTTTGCATCCATAAAGAAGCATAATACATTTGTAATACTTCTAATACTTAGTATTAAAGGGATCCCACCAAGGTCAGATCACATACAACTAAGCCACGCCGACATTGCGACCAACTAGTCCGGTAACAGTCAAAAGATGAGTATCGTTACAACAAAAGAGCAAGAGAAAAGGAATTTTGCCCAAAAAATCACTCAGGAGAATGTGAGGCACCAGATCGCTCGTTATACCTCCCCACACGCAAACCTTTCCTAGGTTTGCTACTCACACCTTGCACTATGTTCTTTTCTCCCGCCTCCCAAAGTTGCACAATTGTATCTTGTGCTTCCCGAAGCCATCTCTGCAACCAAACCGTGCTTCCTACGTGACCCTGTGATGATGGTATCTCCTGGTATTTTGTCGCCAACTGACACCACAGGTCTCTATTTTCTTGGTAGAGTTCGGCTATCGCAAGTTTATCCCGTTCTAATTACTGAGTTGGGCTCTCGATGGGAGAACCTGGTGCTTCTTCCTATCATCTCCTGCTTCCTCTACCAGTAGTCCCAACTGTCCCTGACCAGTTGGTAGGCATCGTAGACCCCTCAGGGGCTAGATGTACACTTAGCTTGACCGAAGGCAGTTTTCCTCCCCTTTACTTGATTATTTCCTAGGCCTTCCTCTTCTTCGCAGTTTCTGCTCATGAGAAGGCGCGTTTACCAGCATACCTTTCTCAGACGCACCCTTTTTAGCTTCAATATCCACTGAGGATGTTGACACCATCTCCAAGCCAAAACCTGCACCTCCTGTTGGACTTTCAAGGACATGGGAAGCTGACCAGAAAGAATCCCAGGCATGATGGGGCTTAGACCTGGCGCTTCGGCTACCCCGCAGACCTCGTCCCATGTTTGGACGAGATCCCATTACGCAGAAGCATAGCGACTCAGTCATCCGCAGGTGATGAAGGACGTCTACGCAGGACTTCACCAAGATGAATTCGCTAGACCAGAATTCCAGAGAGTATAAGCTCGGCATAAGCATAAGATTTCCCACATAACTCCTGGAATTTATAGAAAAACAAAGGCGTGAAACATAGTGTGCCAGTGCAACACTCCCGCCTCATGACATGGTGTTTAAAGACTTGACGCACCACATATGTTTAACGGATGCAATCCAGAGCATGTAAACATTGACGATCGAAGTTACAAAGAACATCTGGTATGACCCTTCTGATCTTTCTCCAGACCTCTGTTATTCAATGAATGATGTTTTACACGCTTGATAATACAAATTCTAGGGGCATTTAACGGCTTTCCTTTTATGGTGTCCGACCTTTTGGGAATATACACGCGCACACTCACCTTCGACGTCTCTTTTCAGCCCCAAAGGTCAAATAATTACTATGATGATTTTAAAAAAACACTCATGGATGTCGTACTTGATTTTCCATTCCATGATATACTAACATAATTCATTTAACCAAAAGGAGCGGAGGCTTCGGCTAGGTCATCACAGGTCATACGAAGGAGGGACTGATATCATGTAAGTATTAAATGACTGAGACTAGCGGGCTACACAAGTACGTATAAGTCTTTTCGGTTTGTTTATGTCCTATCACAGGTTGCTTAAATCGCTAAACTTCCTCTATATTGATTTACAGGTAAGAATCTTCCCCAATTACCGAACAAAACTCATCTTTTGGCCTCAGCAAAGGACTCGTAAGGAAAACCAAAGCTAGATCATCGGCGCAATAAGGGATTATGAGCTCCTCAAATACAATGCCCCCGATAATTTTATTGACTCGAGGGAGGTGGTAAAGTTATACACCAAACAAGACTCGCTATGGACCGAAGAATGCATGAAGATAGTCGATGCAAAGCCAGGACAAATGAAAAAATTCATGAAACACCCGATCAGAGCTCGAACCATGTTGCAACTACTAAACGCCAGTTTGGTAAAGTACCGAATGCATATAGTAGATATCAGAGGAGTATATGCAACCCCAATGGAATAACACAAGTTCCCATGGGCCCAAACCTATGAATATTTGTTTATCAGGTCGTCTGAATATGAAGAAATTCATCCGTTTCAAGAAATATCCCAGATGAACTGTTAAAGAAGTTGTTGGATGATTGTGCCACGTGGCAATTTTTGTTTGGTTTAAACTGTACTTAGTCGTTAATTTTGGTTGAATTTTATGTTTTAAATAGAGACATCGACCGATTAGTCAAGGGTCGATGTGTTGTAAGAACTATTTCTTTTTGGTTGTTGATAATTATTTTGAGACTGCTATGAATTGAGAAGTCCTTCTGGACCAAAGACAAGCTATTTTCATTAGATGTATGTGATAGGAGTTGGAGAAGAATTACTTCCTATCATGTTCCATGAATGATGCAGTAAATGAGTAAGAGAAATTAATTTTGTTGTCAAGTTATCTGGTGCATTGTTTTGATATTCTTTACTTAATGATGAAGATAAATCATTGTGTTGTTATGTGATGAATGTTATGGTAGATGAATTATTTTGCTTACCATGATATTGAGTACATATGTGTTTTTTTCTGTTAATCATTTTTTCTCAGACAGTAATTCGATGTTCATTTGGTTAATGTATTAGTACTAGGCCCTTTGGCATAGAATCATTGCTTGCATCTTTGAGCAGCGGGTTATCCCAAGCTCAACCTTTTCCCAGTAGTTGAAACTCGATCCTGTTACTTGTCAAGTTGGCTTATGTTGGATTGCATCTCTCAAACTAGTCCCACTCAAGAGAAAATATAGAAAAGAACATTCCTGCCTCAAGGGAGAGCCTTCACAAGAAAACACAAAGCCCATCGATAAATTGGTTGGATCGCAATATCTAGAGAACCATTCCATATCAAACACTGTAGAGTCTAATTGGGCCTCAGTGGTGGGTTTGGTTATTTCTATTGAATCAAGGGATTTAAGACCCATCAACAGGTTGCACTACAAGAGATCTTGTATTTTCCTTTTATGTTATTTTCCCAATGGTTAGGGTTTGCAGGGGATCTATAGTCAAGGGTTTGCTCTGTGTTATAGCTCTCTGATATACGTTCGGGGTCCAACAGTAGTACTCGGACCAATATCTCAGGGCACCAACTAAGGAGGCTAGACCATACCCTTAGTCGTACTACCTGACTACCCATGTACTAGAGAGTCACTTCCTGAGTGTTGTTCTCAGTGACACTATAGCAGTCAGGAGGTTGATTGGTTTATCTACAGAGGGATTCAGGATGCCTAGGTCAATCTGTATACAGGTGATGTCTGATGCGCTACCACTCAAAGGGGTACCAACAGGGGTTACAAGGGTGGCCAAAAAATGTTCTCTTAAGTACCACTTGTATTTCATGCGTGTATTACTCCCCGACCGTGGTTTTATGAGTGTAACGATATATCTCTGTAGCTTAAAGACATCGGAATACGTCTCTACCCTGGAAAAAAAATAGCCCACAATTTTCTATCAAGGAAAGTGTTGTGATACCACTTGTAAGGTACCAGATCTATTGTATAAGCAGAAAATAGAAATACTGCAGAGAATAACAGTGAATTAGCAATAGAAAATGAGATATTGCAAAGATCAATAGCGGAACAGCAAATTATACGGAACCACAACACCAAAATTATACCTTTATTGATAGAAAACAATGTTCACTTGCCTCTTCGAGGGGGCTACCTCCAGCGGTGCAGATCTCTATTACAATAATTCCCAAGAAAAAACTTGCCATGCCATCAACTCCTATTTATACTAAATCTATCTACCAAGAGAACAATATAGAGGAAAATCTTTCTAGAAGCATAAGATTCTATTAGGTCTTATTACATTTGACATATTCTTCCTTATTACTAGGCCTTATTAATATTGGCCTTTATTACATGGAAAATATATTATTCTACCTACATGAGGGGTTAGGGAGGTTAGGTCCCTAACATATGAAATGTATGGCCTATTGTATGTTGATTTTTCTATATGAGATAATATATGATCTTCGATGTATTATTACAATGATGAGTGTTCCATATATAGAGAACATATGGTGACCATCCATGAAAGGATGCATCCCTTGAATAATCAATAATTATTTATTATTATTATTAGTATTAGTATTACTTATTATATATATTATTGAATAATCAATAACTATATTATTAATTATTAATCTAGGAGAATGTCGTCCCGATGTTGTCCAAACATCAACATTGTACTCCTTGGTCTCTTTAGCAAATTTTCTCCTTATTTTCCTGATGCATTCTTCCTTCTTCCAACATTCTTTCTCTCTTCTCATAAGTGAATTTTACTTCTTTTATCTTATATTATTTATTCTTTGAGAGAATATAACTAATCTCCTCAATCCCAACCGCTGTCTATCTCAATCATGAGATGTACAGCTAATATTAAATCCTAATCTAAGTCACTAATGGTCTAGAATGTCTAGAAATTTTCATTTAGATTCCTAAGATTAGTTGATTTCAAAACATTATATTTTCACTTTTTCTTTTATTTTTCAAGTGAAATTACAAGATAGAATTAGTGATCACCTTTCCAAGGTGATCATCAAAGAAATGTCTTGAATCACTTCCTACACGTTCACACTGAACATGTGCAAGAATTTCTTTCTCAAGATACATTTCTCAACACTGCCTCTTATCGAGGAAGGAAGTATGCACCAATCGAAGTCCATATCTAAATACTTCAAACTTACATTTCACTAAGGGCTTGGTTAGAATATTAGATACATGTTTATCTATGGGAATATACTAGAGTTTCATTGCTCCCTTCTTAATCATGTCTCGTATGAAGTGATATATAATCTCAATGTGCTTGGACTTGTCATGAAACATGGAATTCTTAGTGAGATTGGTACAACTCTAATTATCACAGTTAATGACTATGGGATCCAACTCCTGATCAAACAATCCTACAAGTAAGTTGTAAAGCCAAATTTCCTCACAACTAGTATTACTAGATGCGATCTATTATTCCTTTATTGAGCTAAGTGGCACAGAAGTCTACTTCCTGCTAAACTAGGATATAATTGTTGATCCCAAGCTAAAGCAACACCTTGAGGTGCTCTTCTTGTCTATTGTGATGCATGTCCAATCTTAGTCTAAATACCCCTGCAACTTCACTTCACTATTTCGAAGATATCTCAAACCATACTCCATTGTGCCCCTCAAATATCTAAGCACATGTTTTATTGCTACTCAGTGCTCATGCCTCGGCTCCACCATGAACTAACTCAAGGTGTTTACTACAAAACATATACCTAGTATTTTATTGACCAAATACATTAAGGAATATATTAGTTGTATGTTCATGTGGGATCCACCAACTCTAAATTTGAATTTGTCACCTTCTTCAGATTAGTGATCATGGACATGGCCATAGGTTTGCAGTCCTTCATTTGAGATAGCTTCAATATCTCCACTACATACTTACTTAGCACAAGTAAAATATCCCTTGGTCTTTCCCAAACCTCTAAACCTGAGAAGTAATGCATCATGTTTATTTCCTTTATCTCATGTTGACTCTTTTCCATTTACCTCAAAATCTTGAGGCTTCTCTATGTACACTTATTCATCAATGATCCCATTAAGGAAAGTTGTCTTCGCATCCATCTGATGTATTCTCCATCCCATAAATGAAACTAAGGACATAACTATTATAATGGAAGTGTACTTGGTGACTAGAGAAAATGTCTCCTCATAGTCCACTCCCTATTCCTAAAAAATCCTCTCACCATGAACCTCGCTTTGAAATTTTCAATGCTACCCTATGTTGCATGCTTGGTCTATAGAGCCACTTGGAAATCACTACTAACTTCCCCTCTAGTCTTGGCACTATTTCCCAAAAATCATTCCTCATTATGAAAGTGTGCTCTTCCACCATCGCATCCTTCCATACCTACTGGTTTGTTATCTCTTGAATGTTCTAAATATTAGAATCTATGATGTTTCTCATCAATATCATGTAGTATAAAAACTTATTCAAAGGTGTTATCTCTCTAAATGTTCTCCTATGATCCTTCACATACTCTTGGTCATCCCTCAATTTTTGAGTGAACCATTAAGGTCTCCTAATATATGTGGAAAGGGATACTATCTCTTCCTCTTCACCTGAAGGTTGTGGTACTACTCTAGAAGTCACTAGTGACCCAAACACAACCTTCAAAGCTTCCATCTGCTCATTCTTCGTCACTATAATAGGTTCATGGTACTTCATGGATGAAAATTTTTCCTCAAACTTTACATCCTTGTTCACTACTATCATCTTATGCTTTAGAATATAGACCTTATAGGCCTTTGAAGTCTCATTGTAACCTACAAATAAACACTTCCTATTGGACAACTCCAACTTGGTCCTCTTCCCAGCCAATACATGGATATAAACTGGATAGCCAAAGATGTGGAAATGACTCACCTCTAGCTTCACACTAGTGAATGCATCCTCTAGTGTCATGTCCTCCAAGATCTTGTGAGGATACCAGTTTTAATGTAGATTGTTGTGTTTCATGCCTATGCCCAAAGAAACATCAACAAGTCTTGATCATGAATCTTGGCCTTAGCAACCCCAACGATGGATCGATTCTTCCACTCTATAACCCTGTGATTATGTTGTGGGTTGTATGGAATAGTCAAATCCCTCATAATTATTTCCTCGTTGTAGAAACCCTTGAACTCCTTAGAGGTATACTCCCCTCCATTTTCTGATATCAAGACTTTGATCTTCTTTTTCAACTAGATATTTAAACTCCTAAAACCTACTAAATACCTCATCTTTTGTAACATCCCCCATCTTAACCAAAGAACATTACTACGTGGAAAACACATAAAACAAAATTTTGTTTTGCTAAACAATTCCTGTAGGTTACCAATTGTGATTTAAACACATTTTCGACTAATTTATGATACCCTTCAATGAAACTACAACATTCTAAAAAATCATGTAAGCAACTAATAAAACATCTATAATGGCATGTGAAACCATTCTCATATACAGAGTAAATGCACAACAATTGCATTCATGGAATAAGTCATCAAAATAGATAAACACTTATCTTTAAAAGAGAGTTTGAGAAACCAGTTGCTTGGGAAGGAATTTTCACCCGACCATAGACATGTTGTTCCAAATATCAACAGCAAGTCACCCGCGAGTTGGGGCTAGAAATCCATAAAAGAAGGGTTCCTCTCACAGTCCCCTCACATCTCAGTCTCACACAACCCATTGGTTTTCTCCTTTAGTTATCCCAAATTTCCTCCATCTCTCTTCCTCTTGACCTACCCAACCCAAGGAGTGTACCCCTTCAATGTTGTATGTCCATCGGGCGTCCCATTTGTTTATCAGGGTCTCTCTGGCATAGGTAGCTAGGAATATCTCAACTGAGAACTCAAGGGAACTCACTGCTAAGAAAACCTACCAGCAAAACCAGCAACAAACACTTTTTAATATAGTACAACTCACCCAGGAGTTCACTCTTCAGGCCTGACAACCTGGCTCTTCAATTTCCAGCTCGAAAATCCTCCAAAATTGCTCCAGCATGTTCCAGAATTCAACCAGCCTTGTTTTTTTATCTCTCAAGCTCCTCTCCCTTGTTCTCTATTTTTGTTCATGTAAAATTAAAAGTCTAAAACTATATGTTACCACTCATACAAATTTCCTCTCCTTTCCCAAGATAGTTGACTGCTCACTTTGCCCAATTTTGATTGTACCTCAGCCCCATGCTCTCCAATAACTATGGGATGTGAATCTCACACCCACCCTATGACATCTATTCAATTATTGGGCTCTCATACACTCAACCAAAAAATAGAAGGTTTCCCCAAATGATAATAAATTCATAAATGTGGATTTGAATTAATACCCATAAATTACTTCCCCAAATGACAATAAAATTCAAAAATGTGGGTTTGAATCAATACCCATAAGTTATTTCCCCTTTGGACCCCTCTTTGACTCTCTCTAGGAATTCCCCCTATCTTGTGGATTAGTCATCCCCCATATTTGTCCATATCCCAGCTGTTGGTATTACATTATATTTATTAAAATCATAAAATACATTTTGTATTTACATTTCTTGGACATAGCCACATCGATATCTACATTATGTATTAATTAAACCGGTGATTATAGTGGGGATGTTACATCCTTGTTATTTAGGAAGTATATCCAAGTTTTGTGAGAGAAGGCATCAATGAAGGAAACATGATACATGCTTCTCAAAATTGATGTTACTAACATTGATCCACAAACATCTGAATGCACTAGGTCTAGAATCTCCTTAGACCAATGCTTATTGATTTGGAAAGAAGCCTTGGCATGCTTGCAAAACATGTGCCCTATACTACTTCCTACTTCTCAATACTAAACTCTATAAGACTTGTTTTTGGGTATGTTTTATATTCTTTACACAATTGTGGATCCCCCTATTAGGGGTTTTAGTGGCGAAGCCCCTGAAAAAAAATAAAAATAAATAAATAAAAATAAATAAAATAAAAATAAAATGGGGTTTGTTCACCAAATTTTGGGGTAGTGCTTCACCTTTGGCATGGGAGGCTTTCCACCTTTTGCAGTTTAGTGGTGCATGGTATCTCATCCTATGTTTTTCTAATTCTGGTTAAGGAATTAAGACTATAATCTAATCCAGGTCAATGGATTAGGGGTTTTTTGGATTTCGCTAGATCCTATATATTGTATTGTAAACAAAGAAGTTGGGTTATGAATAGAATTAGAGGTGTGTCTCTAAAAATATGTTGTCAGTTTTCCCGGTTGGGTTTCCAGTGTAAATCTTGTGTATTTGTGTGATTGCAATTGCTTTCTTTTCTGTGTTAAGAATCTATGTGTGCATTGCATTACTGTGAAAGGTTTAAAACATACATTTGGTATCACAGCAGTTATTGGCTTCAGGGGGACACCTTTGTGGCTAATGGTTTGGCTCAGGTTTGTGATAAATCTTGTTACAGTGGGAGCTCTACGATATCAATTCTTGTGGTGAAAATAAATGGAGAGCAGTTCAAAAATAGAGATCAAAAAATTTAATCGGAAAATTTTTGATTTGTGGAAGCTTAATATGGAATATATTTTGCTATATAAAGATCAATGGGTTGTTGTATATCTAGTTACTATACCTACAGGAATGTCAACAGAAGCCTAGAAAATTTTGGATCAGATGGCAAAGAGAACAATCTGGTTGTGTCTCAAAGATTCAGTATTATTGAATGTATCAGGGGAAGCTATAGCCAAGGAATTATGGAATAAGTTAGGAGATTTGTATTAGTATAAGTCCCTAGTAAAAAAAAAATCTTGTAGAATAAGTTGTACAACCTGAGGATGAAAGATGGAGACTCGATGACAGAGAATGTGAATGCCTTCAATATTGTGGTAAGTCAGTTATTGTCTATTGATATTAATATTTGTGATGAAGATAAGTGTATAAGTTTATTTTTCTCTTTACCAAACTCGTGGGATAGTCTAGTTTGGCCATAGGAAGTAATGCAACTACTTAAGTT
>JASDQU010818080.1:16956-28839 GCA_032191745.1 Picea mariana
ATATCATGGATCATGAAACAATCTCATACAAAACTCTAATCCAAGATCTCTCAGTACAATATACAATCGTCTCACACTGTCATACAAAAATTGACAAATTCATGTGCCAATTTACTGCTTCCAGACAGCCTTCCTCCTCTGCGCAATCCCTGCTAATGGAAATCCCTACAATGAATGAATCCATCTTGCCTAGGTTGTGCATTCCTCATGGGAACATCCAATGTGTGTGTGGTTGCATGAGTGCACTCACTAATGTCACAATTGATAGTCAAAATTGTCCCTTTCACCTGTTATCTCAACTGGGTCTCCACTGGATCTGACATGCATATAGTTAACAGTGGTAAATCTTTCGTTTCATGTGAGATCACTGATTGCGAATTAATTAATAATTAATTCATTGATCTCTCACTAGTGTAAGTTCAGTTACAACTAGTACAACTGAGCTTAACTCACTTAACTGAGTTAAACTACTTTACAACTCACATAACTACACATCCAACTATGTTACAACTTTGAATCACTCAGTTACAACTAATTCAACTTGCATGTCCCACCAACCAACCTTAGAACTCCAATTTCCTATAGATAACTGATTTTCCACTTCAGTTAACTATTTCCAAGTGCTCATTGAGAATATACTAATATTTACCGTCCAACTATTATTAAGGGATAATGATAGTCGACATACATCTATAAATAGAATTCGCTCACCATATATAAATAGACATCATCTATAAATAGAATTTTCTCATCATCTAAAAATAGACTTCCACCTAAAAATAGCCTGAGGCTCATTCCTAGTGTAGGTGCATAATTTTCACTAGGATCTTCTTGTTGAATCTCAACATCATCCAGCTAATAATTTCCTTGTTTATGTTTACACCAAATCTTTTACTGGTCAAATGGGGTATCTCCTCAGGGGAAAAAAACCCCAAACAATCCAAGAAGCCCAATAATTAGCTACGAAGATTGAGGACAACCTCCACTCATCCAAAATCGAGCCTTTCTCAAACCCAAGGGTCAAAATGGACATTAAACCCAAGATAGTCCACAACGCTAAGCCTTCCTCGGATATTTGTGCCAGCTTGCAAAACTTGAAGATGACCATGGATGGCATAATGAAAAACCAAGAACAAATGATGAATAGGATTGTCAACCTAGAAAGACCCCAGCATCAAGCACCCAGGGTCCCATATAAAGGCCAATTCCAATAGGGGAACCAATTTTATAGACCAAATAATGATCAAGAGGTTCCTAATACTTTAGCTCCTACAAACATCGTGGATGAAAATCCTTGGTGTTTGCAGTGTAGTGAAGCACACCGGGAACATGAGTGTCCCTACAAAAATGGAAGCCATGACCAAGTAAACATAGTGGGACATGTTATAGAGGGCTCCCATATTTGCCTAAATATCACCACTGAGGAACATCGAGAGGGAATAAAAGAAGCAGCCAGGAAGGCTAGGATGGAAGTAATAAACAACTTAGACCAAGAATCGAAGGAGAAGCTAAAGAAACAACAATTTCAGGTGTATAAACAAAAGAAGCTAAACCAACCTCTCTCTACCAATCCTGCAATATCCCAAACAAAGCCTCCACCTTTGGACATTCTCCTTCCTAGAATCCCTTCCAAAACCAAAAGAGTGGACTTAAACTTTGACTTCAAAGGAGCGCTATCCAAGATGCACATGACTATCCCATTAAGAGAAGTCATCAAGATACCATATGTTAATGAAAGATTTGATAATTTCTTCAAGTGATCAGATGGACCAATGGACCCCACCATCATGTTACAATCTAATCACTTTAGGGTCCAGTACGATTAACACCCACTTTTATTCATGACCTTACTGATGAATAACAAGAGCCTCAACAATTTCATGTTGGACTCAGGGGTCGGTGCCAACATGATGTCTCTCAAGGTCATGCAACGATTGGGCCTAAAAGTCACACGAACTTACAGAACTATGTGTGGCTTTGAGTCTAGAGCCATACCCACACCTGGGGCAATTGAAAATGTGGAAGTACGCCTTGAAAAATACCCTAAGAGAGTAATCTACATTGACATAGTGGTGGTAGATGTCCCAGATGTGTGGGGGATAATGTTGTCTAAGAAATTTGCTTCAATGATGGGAGGCACTCTTGAGATGGATCTCACATATGTCAATGTACCTTTAAACAATGGAACAATAGGTCGTCTCCCGAATGTGCCAGTGACCAAAACCCATGTGCAAGAAACTAGTGACCCCATCAAAGATGACAAAGCACATGAGCAAATCATGGAAAGTCTTCCTGAATTTTCTCCTGTCGATATGCCCTTTGCAACAAAGGAATATTTTGATCAGATACAATGGCCCAAGAGATAAGATTACCAGCAACTCCTAGAAAACTATAAATACAAGGAATTCGGGGTTGTAAAGTTACTAAATAAGGGAGAGAGCGATATATTGATTCGGCCATCCCAGCAGGAAGTCTTCATAGAAGAATCCCACCCTCCCCTCTCTGCACAATACACCAAGGTTGTTCATGAAACAACCAAATTCAAAATCAGGAAATACATGGAGGGGGATGTAGTTTGGATGTGGGATGTCAAGAAAGGGGAATCTACTAATTTCAAAGGAAGTACTCAATTTTGGCTTAGGCCTTTCAGAGTTGGAAGAAAGTCAGTTGATGATTCTTACTACTTATCTACATTGGAAGGGAGAAGGTGTCCATTACCAGTCAACGGGAACCTCCTCAAACCCCACCAAGGTGGGGGGACTTGACTTCACACGTAAGTACATGTAAGTAGGCATTTTGATTCATTACATATACCATTTGTATATATGCTTTCTTTTGTGATATATGAGTCGGGGTGATATCACCACCCCAAATGATTGCTAACAGCTTTATGTTGAGATCAAGCAAGTCACAGGTTATTCCAAGAGATGTTGAGGTTCTCATGTGCTCTATAGTGAGCACATGTCCCCGAGTTGGAGCCATATGTTATCCCCCAGTTTAGGCATAACTAAGGAGATTATTCCTCGAGGCCCACGGGTCCTAGACATGGAGTACCGAGAGACAGATCGACTTGAGCATGGCACTGGAGGGCCCATCTTTTCATTCTTCAGCGCCTCCACTTTGTCAGCAAAAACAGCATCCATCACCTCGTCCTGGTCCTGTAGCAGAAGTGGATCTTTCTCCATGAGGTAATGAATCTGGGTATCATGGTATGTGTCACTTTGATCCTCAAAACCTTTGAATATGTGCATTCAATTCTTTTTTTTTTCTAGCAGGTGCTTGGATCTTATACCTATCCACTTGACCATATTTGGGGAGAATGAAAGGATGCCCTAGTAAGCTGGTAACCATAGGTTTTGAGTTTCCACAGGGGGGATTCATGAGAATCCATCTTCCGCTCCCACCATACTTACCACTTTTCACCTCTTTCCTGCTCATCCATCCCATTACACTGGTCTGGTCATTGGGTTGGCCAAATATTTAAGGGTTGTACCTTACCTTGTGTGAAGAAGGGGATAAAGGCCCAGAGGGTAAAAGTAGCTGGAAAAATATAGAATCCAAAGAATGAAACCTTGAGATTCTTTGCCCAGGGGTCCTCGAGAAAGCAGTAAAATTATTCTCATTAAGAAATAGAGGGACCCATAAAAAACAATAATAAAAGAACTATTTAGAGGATAGGGGGTCTCATCATGAGCGATCCTATTAGGTTCATGGGCATGTAGCGGTATGACACTAATAGCAGCTGGTCACCATGCCAAGGTACTGGCTCTTGGTGGCATAGCCAAGAGAAAGGGGGTCTCATCATGAGCCAGCGTTCTCAATTCCATGAAATGCTTGTGGGTAACATTGCCACCACTGGTCACCACGCCAGGGAAATGTCCCCTAACTATCTTCTTGAAGAAAAATAAATAAAAACAAAGACAAAAGGCATGAATGGGCTTGGAAACATTTGCATCCATGACAGGTGCAGCTCACCCTCTACAGAGGTACTCATAGGTAAGCCATACATTTCCCTGCTATCACTACACCCCTTTCCCAGACATCCCGTTCCACCTCATCCACTCACATGTCTTAGATTTGATCTCTCTTGAAAACATCCCACATCCAGTGAGCATTAGCCCAATAGGATGTCTTAGTGTTTCCTCCAAACTTGGCTTGTATATTAGTATAATGTCTTTGAGCACTTGTCCGGGTAAAGGGGGTTTTGTGCACATGTTTAATAAACTCGATGATTAGATGCGATTGACATTGCTATGATCCCTGTGACTTATGATCCCATGGAGGGTGTATATGTTGATGTTGCAAGACCATACACGATGGATGGTACCCATATGGATAGGTACACATGGGAAGATGATTATTTCGGACCTCCATGGGGCTGAAAGCCCACCAGATGGATGTTCAGACCCTAGCAGGATACAGATACAGATCAGAGGATTGCACAGGAGAAAGGGAGGACGCTCCACTATAGGCAGCTTGGCAGACCTGTACCTAGGGGGGTTGTTCCCTTTCCACTAGGACGTAGGCCTTGGAAGGCCCATGACGTCACCCAGGACACTCATGATGTCATCCAATGCTTGTGGAGGTTTTGGGAGGCAGTTGTGCTCCTAGTGGAATGTGTGGCAAATTTCTGAGGCCCAATAAGGCCTAACGTTTTTCCCCATGAGGCCAATGTTGCCCTAAAAGGGCCTAACTTCACCCTAAAAGGGCATGACATCATCATTTATGCTTGATTTAGGTTTTTTATTATGACATTTTATGTAAAACAGTATTTTGATGTAAATTTGTCCATGTCGGCCTTTTGTGACCTAAAATAAAATTAAAGGTCATTAGTATGATATAAGTAGAGAGTTAAAACTCTCTTTTTCTCATCATCTTTCACTCACACTTGTGTGAGGTCTGAAATTTGCACCCTCATTAAGGTTTATTGGCTGAAATTCTAGTGTGCACTTGTTGAAGGAAGGATTTTTATGGTGTAATTGGCATTTTTCTTGGTGGAAAGTCTACAAATAGGGTTTTGCATTGATGATACATGGTGAATGTGAGTCAATTTTTGTAATTATTCTCTTACTTGAAAGGTTATAGTGTTTTACTTCATATTTTGGTAATTGATGAAATTTCTTGCTCAAACCCTAGGGATCAAGCACATGTTATTGTCCTTGTTCCAATTGTTATCTACCTACTAGATTGTGCCAAGGAGCCATTTTTCTTGAAGCATTGTTAGGGCCTTGCCATTGCAACATCCTATTACTTGTCCTTCATCATATCCGATTTTATCTTTTCATTGAGTTAAAGGAGGAAAACCTACTAAGGCCTAGGGTTACCTACACCTTAGTAGTCGTTTTCCCCTAGGGTTTGGTGGTTGAAGCCTTGGCTTACCAACACTTCATCCATCAAATTCCTCTTTTCTTTAGCTCTACTACTATCATCTTGCTCCTTCAATTCTTGCAGCTACTTGTTGACTCCATTTTCCCTATGAAGACATTGATCTAAGATCTCTTTCTCTTAAGTGTTTTCATCACAACTTTCAAACATCCAAATCTTTGAACAACTAATAACACCTTCTAACCCTAGTTTAGATTGACCTACTAACCTTATTGTTTCTATTATCCATCTGAGTTATAGTCATACTTTGCATCATTTAAAGCTTCTTTAAGCAATTGAAAATATTGACTAACACATAGCCTTATTTGCTTCTGATGAATGTTGGTGTTATCATATTGATGATTAGCCATTCTTGGTCATTCTAAAGATTTTATAAAGCATTTATTGTGAAGTATTTCATTGTGATTATTGATGCTATACATCTTCGTTTACTTCACCAATATATTAGTCAATTTATCTTATTAATAAATTCTCTGATTATATGAAGTACTAACCAGCAAGTGCCCTTGCAAATATAGTTTTGTGTTGCTTTGTTCCAGGCATGTACTGCTCTAGTTTTATTATCTCTTTATTGGTTGTTTAGCCGGGCTTTCTGATCGGTGGTGACTTGTGAGAGGGAAAATTTTACCTGGCCTTTATCCTTTGCCTTCTCAAAACCCCAGGTTACCAGGGACGTCTCCCCTAGGCCTACCACCCTAAATAGAAAGAGACAACTTATCGAAGTGACAGTGATAGGATAGTCTCTCATTACGTCAATTTGTCTTCATTTACCTTTCCTTTCTATCGGAGTACAAATTGTGTGATAACAAGTATCTAGATAAAATACTGTGTTGTGGCATCAAAGTCTATGGCATATCGGAGAGAAGGGACTTCGAGTACTACACAGTAAAGGTATGGTTGAAGGTATGTCCAATTCCTCTCTGGATTTTGATTTATGTGAACATTTCTTATATGGGAAGTAGAATCGAGTAAGATTCTCATTTGGTGCTATAAGGGTAAAGGGAATAGTATAGTTGGTGCACATTGATGTGTTTGGACCTTTGTTGAATCCATCACTGGGTAAATCTGTGTACTATGTCTCATTTATATATGACTTCTCAAGGAATATATGGATTTAATTCCTTAGGAAAAATATGAAGTATTTGACAAATTTAAAGAGTTTAAGGCTCTTGTGGAGAATCAAACAGAGAAGAAAATTAAGGCATTGAGGACAGATGATGGTGGAGAATTATGCGAGAATGAATTTGAGGAATTCTATAAAAAGTGTGGTATAACAAGGCAGAAGATTACTCCATACACACCTTAGCATAATAGAGTTGTCAAAACAATGAATAGGATGTTAATGGCAAGAGCAAGGAGCATTCTCAATGGTGTTGAGTTGGGATAGGAATTCTTGGCAGAGGCAGTGGACATTGTATGTTACCTAGTAAATCGATCACCCTCATCAGCATTGGATGACATGACTCAACATGAGGTATGGACTTGTAAGAAACCCTCTATGACACATATCAAGGTTTTTGGTTGTGATTCTTATGTACACATTCCAAAGAAAAATAGGAGTAAGATGGATAAAAGGGATGAAAATTGTACCTTTATTGGTTGTAAATATGGTCTAGAAGGTTATAAGATAACCCAAAAACTAAGAAGGTAGTGTATAACAGAGATGTGGTATTTAGAGAAATCAAAGATTTTTTCAAAAAGGAAGTTCTACCAAGGGAGGAAGAACCAGATAAAATAGAGTTTGAATTGAAGGATAATGAATCAAACTCTACAGAAGAACATGAATCGGAAGAAGAAGAGCCTCATACTCCATTATTGAGAAGAACGGTTTAGGAAAGAAGAGAATCGGTAAGGTATACTCCATCTAATTTCCATTCAAGTTTTGTTTTTTTTTATTATTGATGATGATCGTAGAACTATTAGGGAGGAAATGGATTCATAGGATGGAAAACTCTAGAAAAATTCCATGGTTGAGGGAATGGTAGCCTTGGACAAGAATGAGGCTTGGGATCTAGTGGAGTTGTCGACTAGAAGAAATCCCATTGGTAGAAAATGGGTGTTTAAGAAGAAGTTGAATGCATAAGGCAAAGTAGAGAAATACACAGCTCAATTAGTCACAAAATGTTATTCTTGGAAAGAGGGAATTGACTTTGGTGAAATTTGTTCTCTTGTTTCTAAGTTAACTTATATTAGATTTATTTTATCGATTATTGTTTTTTTTTATTTTGAAGTAGAATAGATGGATGTGAAGGAAGCATTTCTACATGGGAATCTGGAAGAAGAAATCTACAGGAAGCAGTCAGAAGGATTTGCAATGAAGGGAAAGAAAGAGCTAGTATGCAAGCTAAAAAAAGTCCTTGTATAGGTTAAAGCAGTCACCAAGGATGTGGTATCAAAAATTTGATACTTATATATTGGGACTTGGCTTCACAAGAAGAAAATATTATCACTATGTGTATTTAATATTAGTAGGTGATCATATTATTTATTTGGCTTTGTATGTGGATGATATGTTGTTGATAGAAAACACCGAGGAAATTATCTAGGATGTGAAAAAACAATTGTCCTCTAAATTTAACATGAAATATATTGGTGCTGCAAAATTTATTTAGGGTATGGAAATTAAAAAAAAAAAATGGGAAAACAAGAAACTTTGGTTGAAGTGGATAAAATATGTTGAGTCGATATTTTGGAGGTTTAATATGCATGAATGTAAACCTATCAAAGTCCCTATTCCTATAGGTGTAAATTTATTTGCATATCAATTTCCAAACACACGGGAAGAGGAAGAGGATATGTCATATGTTATGTATTCTAGTGTAGTTGGAAATTTGATGTATGCAATGGTTTGTACTAGACCAAACATTGCACATACAGTGGGAGTTTTGAGCAAGTACATGTAAAAACTAGGGAAGGATCATTGGGCAAAAGTAAAGAGGGTTTTTAGGTATTTGTGTGGCACTACTCTTATGGAGTGTGTTACCAAGGAAGACTGATATTGGACAAAGTGTTGGACATACATGGATTTGTTGATGCAGATTGGGATGGAGATCTAGATCGCAGAAGATATACAAGTGGGTATGTGTTTAACCTATTTGGAGGAGCAATTAGTTGGATGAGCAAAAGATATTCTATAGTGGCACTGTCAACTATAGAATCTGAAGACATTCCAACCACTCATGAAAGCAAGTAAGAAGTATGGTTACAGATATTGTGTTTGGGTATTAGGTTGGTATAGCAAGATGTAAGGATATATTGTGACAATCATAGTGTAATCTTCTTGGTGAGGAACCTGACTTATCATTCTAAGACAAAGCATATCAATGTTCAATATCACTTTTTCAGAGACATGGTTGCAAAGAAAAAGGTGTTGTTGGTGAACGTGGACACTTTGGATAATGTTGTAGATTCATTAACAAAGTTTGTGAGCACTAAGAAGTTCTCTTGGTGTAGAGAATCAATGGGATTTTTTTCCCTATATTGTTGATCATGAAATCATGTGACCCCTGTATGCAAAGAAAAAAACAAGTGGGAGAATTTTGGGTATGTGTTATATTCTTTGCATGATTTTGGGTCCCCTTATTGGAAGTTTCAAGGGCGGGGCACCCGAAAAAAAATATTTTGGGGTTTATTTGCCAAATTTTTGGGTGTTCTTTCGCCTTTAGCGGGGGCAGTTTTTCACCTTTGACGATTTAGTATTGCATGGTTTTTCATCCCATGGTTTTCTAATTCTACTTAAGGAAATAAGGTTGTAATCTAATCTGGGTCAATGGATTAGGGGTTTTATGGATTTTTCGAGATCCTATATATTGTATTGTAAACAATGAAGTTGGATTATGAATAGAATTAGAGGTGCACATCTAAATAGGTTGTTGGTTTTCCCAGTTGGGTTTCTAGAGTAAATCTCTATGTATATGTGTGATTGCAATTGTTTTATTTTTTGTGTTAAGAATCTATGTATGCAATGCATTATTGTGAAAGGTTTAAAACTTACACATGTGACTATCTCCCTCAGAATAGACAATGGTCTATGATGCAAGTGTCGCATCCTCTTCTGCCAAAACTCGCACAAGTTGTCACTATTATGAACTAGGGTCTGAGCAAGTTCACCCTACAACCTGTAAACATGACCTTCTATAACCCCTACTACCTAAGTTGTATCTGAGATAGATTCCTTTGGTCTAATGAGGATCTATTGGTTATTGAACTCCACAATATATCCCTTATCATCCATAATCGAACCTGAAAGAAAATTATTCTTGAGACATGGAACAAAGAAGACATCATCAAAATCTAAAGAGTTACTTGACTCAAGCTAGAAGGGAATAGTACCATCTCCTGCCATTGGGTACTTGGAATCATAATTGTTTATGATTTAAATTTTTCAATATCCCACTAACAACATCATGAGGATAATCCCCCTATGTTTTTAAAGAGATGGTGCTCATCTATATTTATGTTACTAAAAAAATACAGTTTTAACAAGGGTATAATCACAAAAAGAAAAGTTGTTGAGAAAGGGACCAAGAACTTGTCCAAGAAAGAAATAAAATATCTTTACAATATTATACAAAAATAAAGGCAATTGTAGATTTTAACCTTGTACAATAAATTACTACAAAGAGATTCTTAATAAAAATAGAAAATAGACAATGGCACACACATACACATTACACGGAGATTTTACCCTAGAAACCCAAACCAAGAAAACCAGCAACCTGTTTAGATTTGCACATCTAATCTTCTATACATCATCTCTTCATTGTTTACAATAAATTACATGCATGCACACACACACACACACACATAATCCAGCGGCATCCAAAACCCCTAATCCATTGACCCAAATTAGGCAACAACCCTAATTCCTTAATTGGAATTAGAAAACCATTAACGAAAACCATGTTCCTAAAAACCACTAAAATTGTATGAAAAAAATGCCCAAAAAAAAATTGGGAGCTCTACCCCCAAACCCCCTGTGACCCCCTCGCATGTTCGGAGGCAACACAAACACTAGGTCTAGTCATGCAAAGAATACAACACATACACAACATTCTCTCACGTGTTTTTTTTTATTTTCATACAAGGAGTTACAGGGTTACATAAACAACAATCCAAGGAAGCAATGCCCATAGATCCTCTACAACAAGAGAACTTCTTAGTGATCAAAGATTTTGCTAATGAATCTGCAACATTCTTCAAAGTGTCCACCTTCATCAACAACACCTTATTTTCTTCAACCATGTCTCTTGCGAAGAGATATTGAACATCAATATGCTTTGTCTTTGAATGATAAGTTGGGTTCTTCCCCGGGAATATTTCACTCTGACTGTCAAAATCTATCCTTACAACTTGTTGTACCAACCCAATACCTAAACGCAATATCTATAACCATATTGCTTCCTTTCTTGCATGAGTGGTTGCCATGTATTCAACTTATGTAGTTGAGAGTGCCACTACAGACTATATTTTTCTCATCCAACTAATTGATCCTCCAAACAGGTTAAAGACATGCCCACTTGTAGATCTTCTATGATCCATATCTCCAGCCCAGTCTGCAACAACAAAACTATTTATTTCCAGCACTCTGTCTAATCCTAGTCTTCCTTGGTATCACAATCCATAATTGGTAGTACCACGCAGATACCTGCAAACCATCTTTACTTTTTTCCAATGCTCCTTCTCTGATTTTGACATATACCTGCTCAAAACTCCCACTGCATGTGCAATGTCTGGTCTAGTATAGACCATTGCATACATCAAACTTCCAACTGCACTAGCATACAGAACACAAGACATGTCCTCTTCCTCTTTGTGTGTCTTTGGGCATTGATATACAAATAACTTTACACCTATAGGAATAGGGACCCTGATCGATTTACATTCCTACAAATTAAACCTTTGCAATATTGACTCGGCATATTTCCTTTGATTTAACTAGAGTTTCATGTTTGCCCGATCTCTTTTAATTTCCATGCCCAAAATTAAATTTGCAGCACCAAGATCCTGCATGTCAAACTTAGAGGACAAGTAATTTTTCACATCCTAGATAATCTCCTTGTCGTTTCCTATCAGCAACATATCATCCACATACAAGACCAAGTAGATAAGATGATCACCGATTAATTTGAAATATACACAGTGATTCTCTTTTCTCCTTGTGAATCCAAGTCCCAACATATAAGTATCAATTTTTTGATACCACATCCTTGGTGATTGCTTTAACCCATACATGAACATTTTCATCTTGCACACCGACTCTTTCTTTCCCTTCACAGCAAATCCTTTTAGTTGCTTCATGTAGATTTATTTTTCTATATCTCTATGTAGGAATGGTGTCTTCACATCCATCTATTCTACTTCAAAATCAAAAGCAACAACAACAGATAAAATAAATATAATTGAAGTTAACTTGGAAACAGGAGAAAAATCTCACCAAACTCAATTCCCTCTACCTGGGAATAACCTTTTTCTACTAACTGAGCTTTCTATTTCTCT
>JASDQU010818081.1:0-15264 GCA_032191745.1 Picea mariana
TTTTTATTCCTTGTCATGCACCCTGAACCAGTGGCTAACTCGTGGATCGAGTCATGTCTCCTGTGAAGTCCGAGCACCCTATAAATGTTTGAACCGTGTTGTGTCTTAGTGTGGACTCTTGTCATTTTTTCATGTCCATACCTAAATTCATGTTGCTGTTGTCACCGTGAGTTAACCGAATTGCTATAGTTGTTGTTGTTATCCTCACCTTGCAGGAATTGAGTTGAAACTAGTTAAAGAAGCGGGTTGTTAGGCCTGTGAGTAGCTCTCTCCAGGTGAGAGAGTTTGTAGGGAAGTGGTTTTCTCCCAAAGAGAGTCCAGCACTAGCTACGAAGCTCTGAGAATTCCTGATCCGGCCTGTTTCCGAGACCCTGAGAGGGAGGTGAAGCAGCCGATGGACTGTGTGATAGTGAAGGTGTATACTCCTAGGTGGAACATGCATGTGGGGAGTGAGAGTCTGTGAGTAGTGGGCGTAAGAAGGCTCCTGGAGAGAATCCTTTCGGTTGCACTGTGTAGTTTCCTGTAACCTCAGCCTAGTCTAGGAATCCCTTGCCCTGGGTGGAGCTTAGTCCCAGCTCGGGGGTGACCCACTGCTGAGCGTTATGAGAAACGTGGTCTATGGTTGGGAGGTTCATGGAAGGTCTGCACATAGTTGGTGGTATTACTCCAATTGAAAATATAAGTATCAGTATGTGCTTAATTTATCTGTTATGCATGTATGTGGTGCTTGAATGTTATCATGTATTTTGTTGCGTATACGAATTACTGTTAATTCCATTGATTCTATATGGTAGCAATAATTATGTGATTATTGTGATTACGTGTTTTAATTCGATTAAAATGCATATATTATATAAGTGTATATTTCGTAGTGGTAACATTACCCAGTCTCTGTGTTGGCCGGGGATGCTACAATTTGGTATCAGAACTAAGTGAAGGGTCTGAGTAGTGGTGTTTCCCAGGTCGGTTGGTGGTCAGGGACGTTACAAATTGGTATCAGAGATTTAAAGGCTAAGTTAAGGTTGTGTTAGTGGCATTTCTCGGCCTGTTGGTGGTTGGGGATGTTACAGCTGAGATCTCTTCATGAAGCACATATGTTTCATCAAGTAACCATTTACCTTTACTAAAGAATATCGTTTAGTATTAATATTATGTTTGTATTGAAATTTTTGTTCTCTGCAATTTATGATATAAAGATATATACCATCACTGTAGATTATAGTATATGCTAATTACACTATCTACAGATGTAAGTCAAGGACTCGCACTAAACATATATAAAACCCCAAACCTGCTCGCATTTTTTTAGTAGAAGTCATTTCCAGGACTACTTTGTTACAATGAGTATCTGTGAGTTTCATATGCATAGGTCATATGGATTAAGTTGTGTTGTTTGCTATCATTTTTGTCTCCAATAACATACAATTTAAGAGTCTATCTTTAGAACACAATGATACAAGAAAATGGTTACAAATTGAAGCAGTTATACATGCACTAGATATTACCTAGCCTAGATATTAGATACATACAATAGATATTACCTTGCATAGATAGAAAATATTATATGCATCAGCTTTAAACAGAACTGCATCACCTCTCCACTCCATAAGTGATGTGCTCCAGACTGACAAATGCTTTCGTCTTGGACTGTGCTCATGCTTGTGGGAATGGGACAAGTCGGGTACAAGACTAAACCAAGAGGGAAAATGTGGTGTTTTCTTGGCAAGGCGTAGTTTGTCGGTGCATTGAAAGGAAAGCTCAACATTGTGGTAGTGGATTTAATGAAAGATCATCATTTTTTAAGCAACATGAACATCATTTGTGTGCGAAATCATTCTAATATATTTCAAGCACTGAAAAAACAAAAACATAGATGTGAAATAAAGTTATAACAAAACTAAAAACTTAGGTTATATAGCTTATATAACAATGCAATTTGCATTCTTATATAAGAATTCAATTTGCATTATGTGAGAGCCGCAAAGCAACAATAATACTTTAAGTTATATATTTTAAGAATGAAAATATTACATTCTTCTGCAATAAGACTCCAAATATGTGAGCCAATAGCCTTCCTTATAAAAGTAAATTAAACATATTAAAAAAAATAATTATTTTGTTTTCCCTATCTACAACATTGGAGGATGGAAAAATATATTTAGTCAACCATTAACTAATTGATATTCAACGATGAATCTTCCTTATAAAAGTAAATTAAACATATTAAAAAAATAATAATTTTGTTTTCTCTATCTACAACATTGGAGGATGGAAAAATATATTTAGTCAACGGTTAACTAATTGATATTCAACCATGAATCGATTGCAAGAGTCCTGGCAGGGATTAATAATATTACAAACATGTATCAATTACAACCAAAATTTTTGGAGAAAATTTAAAAGCATGACTTGGATGAGCTAAAGAAAATTATATTGAGAAGTTTGAGGAGATCACCCAAATTAACAATGAACCCCTATTTTACATGAGTATCTTTTGCTAGCTACCCCTAGTGCTTTGTGTTTTATGTTAATAAATAAAATTTCTTTATAAAACTTTTAAATTTCAATAATAATAATAATCTATTTTTAAGGTCACAGCACTAAATTGGTGTATGAGACCCCCTTCACCCAACTATTTGACTAGTAAAGTCTAAGGAGGTATACATACCCTACCTCCCTTTGGGTTTGGACTTGTCACCTTTTAGGAGGAAGCACACATTCATAACATAATAAAAATTAGCAATAAAAATAAAAATATATATATTACATTTTTTTTGGTAGGTAATTTTTGTCAAAGTGGATGAAATTATTTTTTTAATATAATAATGGATTTTAAATGATTTTTTGTCTAATTTTAAATAAAAAAGATTTGATCTCAATATCATCCTATTTTCAAAAGATTTTCCACAATACAAACTTTCCTAACTTTCTTTCAATGTTTTTCTAAGATAGAAATAAAATTCTAAAGAAATCCAAGTAATTTCTTATTTTCTTAAGGTTTGTTTTAGTGGATTTTAATTATCATCACCATCATCATCATCATTTTAAGTGGTTAATCAAAACAAATT
This sequence comes from Picea mariana, assembly GCA_032191745.1. Lineage (NCBI taxonomy): Eukaryota > Viridiplantae > Streptophyta > Pinopsida > Pinales > Pinaceae > Picea > Picea mariana. Next base: position 3,069 of record JASDQU010818081.1, read on the forward strand.
AATGACAAAACAAAACTTATAAAAATTAAATTGTAAATTAAAATACTGAAAAAATTAAAATGTACACTTCATTAATAACTTAATATTAAAACATCACTATAATTTTATGTACAAAAATAACATTTTCTCTCTCTTTTTTAGGTCATGTCCAAGCCAAACACCAAATTGGTGTATGAGATCTCTTTGTTTGTGGGACAAAGGACCTCTCTGACTAGTAAGTCCTTAAAAAAAACAAATATTCTTAATCATTAAAACAACTCTGATTTTTAATATATAAAAAAATAATATTTAATTTTAAATATATTTTAACTTATAAAAAAATAAACTAAAACTATTTGCCCATCAAATTTTAACCGTGGCCGGACTTCATGAACGGAGAAAAATAATTGAGAATCCCTAAAACCTGGAATTTATGGATGTAAATTTATAATGAGAATTTATGGTTGCAAACTTGCATCATGTAGTGGCAGACTTCCCAAGAAGTCAGGGGTAATGGAACGGGTTTTGACGAGCACTGCCAGATTTCTATCCACAATCTCTGGATAAACGTTGTCGTGGTTTGGATAATACCTCCCAGCCCCTCCCTTTTCGTACTGAGAAGAATCAAAAGTTCAACCTCAAGAATCACCTCAAGCTCCACTGCTTTGAGGCCATTATTCTTCTTTCAGTATGACCTCTTTGAAAGCTCATTTATCTAGTCAACAACTTGTAAAGGTGAAGAGCATCTCAACCAAAATGTCAATTTGTGTATCAATTAGTCATCTCATTCAACCATGGCCACAAATGGAGCTTCGAGTGTTAATAAAAATATGGATTCAAATCTTAATTCAAGAAATTGTGAAATAGGGTTGTAAATGAACTACAACGAGAACTATGATCACAGATATTTTGAATAGTATTACCAACACTATCATAATCTCACCATGTCATCCCTTTGCATAACATGGAATTGGGGTTGTGTTTGTTCATTGTTAATCCTACCATTATGGGGACAAGACATTGGCAACCTCTGCTTTTGTGAATCCATGTTTCAAGATTTCAACTTTAGCATGTCTAAGTACTGGTCAAGTTGGTAATTGTATTAGGAAGGTGTGAACAATATATTACACTAACTTGTATAGATTGCATCTCATGTGGAAAAGTGTATGGTTGCATGTGTAATATGCCTCAAGTGGGTTGCATCATCATGCTTATGTATGTATTATATTATGTTATCGAGGCTTCCTATTTTTCTAAAGAAGTTTAAATTGTCGCTTTGGAGGAAGCTTACAATAATTTCATAAAATCTTAATGTTGATGATCGAAATCCATATTACTTACCATTTATGTTGAGGATTCTTATGTTATGGGGATGTGGAACATGCCTACTTTGGAATACTTTCCAACACTTTATCTGGAGACATAATGTATCTCACATAGAAGATGCAAGTTTGGTTTCTTATCATCATGAAGGTGTTTTGGCATACAGTCCTGAGACTTATTAATTAAGGTTTATATTATGTCATGAAGTACTCATACGTATATACATTTTGTCCATTTTGGAATACTTTCCAACACTTTATCTCAAGACATGGTAAACAGAGTGTAATACCCCAGTTTTGAGACCCCACATTAAATAATGTGGTTTATTTATTTGATGAAAGTTTGGAATGCCCAATCAATTAAAAGAGGTCGGAGTGCCTAGCAAATGTAATACTTTAATCATTATTAATAATAAAATACATCGTTGGCTGCAAGATGGACACGAAAGAGATTGATAGGGGGTTATGATTCCACGAGAGAGGGGGGCTAAAGGGGCTAAGTCTTTTTATTTTATTTTATTTACCCATCTTGGTTTTAATTGAGAAAAGTGGTTACATGAGCTTCTTGGTGGAAAGGCTATGTGCTTTTTGATTTCCAAGTGAAAATATAAACCCTTCTTTGGGTTGTTTGGGGGTTCATTTTTCCATTGAGAATTCACTCTTTCACTTTTTTTCATTTTTGGTTCTTCATTCATTATTCTCAATTCATTCTTGTTCTAGGTTTTGGACATGGGAACAATTATTGAGGAAAGAAGCCATTGTTTTTCTAGTTGTAGTAATTACTAGTGTACTCTAATAAGGAATTGGTTTCTATATTCCTGAGATTCATTGGCATGTGCTAAACCTTGTTCACAACTATAAATCTTGAGAGTGCCAGCATGGATATTCTTGACTAGATGCACTGGAGCCCTAGAAGGAAGTGGAAAACCTAAGGGACTGTGTGGAAGTGAAGGGGTTCATTGACTTTGGGTGGTGCAAAATGGAAAGAAGAGAGTTGTTTTACTTTGTATTGTTGTGCGTTGAGAAACATGTGAGAGTTTGAGTGATCACTGGTTTGGAAAGCCAAGTGTCGCTGTGGGACCCATCCTTGTGGATTTATAGCCCTATCTCAAGGGTGAACTGTTGTTGAGACTTGGAACAAAAGTGTCTAAGGTTGGGTGGAACATCCTTGGTTTGCAACAAGTTGGTGATTGGTTTTATTAAAGATAGATTCTCTTTGTCATGTGTTTCTCTGCTTGTATATTTATTTCCATCGTGTATTAATTATTATCTATGAGATATGTATTTTTAATGTCCTTGCCTACTTCTTGTTGTTTTGCATGGAATAATTAAGCATTATTTTTAAATATAGCATGAATCTTGATAATTGCATGTGCGGTTATTGCATTTCTTTTATGCTTCTTTATTAATAAATGCTATTAGAATTCGAAATCAGTTCTTGAAGTGTGATTTGAAGTATCGTGGTCATCCTGCTAGTGGTTGAGTATGTTACACATAGACACCCAACATACTCATGTGAAATAATCATTTGATTGTTTTGATTAATGAATTAGACACCATGTTACTTCAGCCACTGTCTAGGCAAACATGAACGATTATCTATGCAAGGACTAGCTTCTTTGCAACTATTTCCCTTGTTATTTTTTAGCATTATACAATATAAATATGCATAATAGCTATTATTGACATTCACCTATTTCCATGGAGGAATTCACAACTCTACACATGTACTTGAGCATTGACAATTCAATTTTTGGAATAATATTTTTCGTATTTAAAGTTTTGGATGATATTTTTAATTCACGAAGTTAGGTTCCAATTTAGTTCTTGGCTTTAACATCGTGTTTGAAAGCATAAGGTAGTTTAAGATTTCATTCAATATTTCAAAATGAAATTAAGGATATTGAAACTACTTTATAACTTTTTGAGGCTTTAATTCTTGGCATTTTAAATTTTCATAACAACCCAAGTTCTTAAATGGGATCCTTCAAGGGTTCAACACTCTAAAGTAAGTTCTTCAAATTCAGATTCTATGCTTAGAGTCAAAGTATTTTTTGTATTAGGTCATTGTAGAACTCTTAGGAAGGTCATTGTAAACCTGTATCTATTCAAAAAGGAAGTTGCTCACACATTTAACATTTGGATAACATTTGGATAAAATAAAGAAAACACGTGTACCACATCAATTCTAAGAAAATAAATGAATAATCCAAAAACAAAATAAGTGAGAGGGAGAGGGGATCCAGTTCCTTTTAATTGAAAATCTAATCCGGTGCACTGAATATGATGAGAAAATTTACATAATTACATAGAAAGAATCAAATTGGACTTCTTAGTTATCTTTAATCTTTATATGCAAACATGAAAGAAGATGAGATTATATGAAAAAAATTATGAAAGATCATAATGACTCATACTAACCTTTGGATTAATAATTTTTTTAACGAACAAACTATGTAATTAAATTAATGAAACTAAATACATAATCACTATGACTTTCCTTCACCTTAGAAGGAAAATGAAACATTATAGACATGAAGGAAAAGGAAAGATCCTACTTTTACCATGAAATGTGAAGGTAGTGAGTCATTTTATCTTTTAGCAACTCTTACCTTCACCTTAGAGGAAAATGTAACATTGTAGATACAAAAACAAAGGTAAAATCCTACCTTTATCATGGAAAGTGAAGGTATTCATCTTATCTTTTGAAAACTCTTTCCTTCACCTTAAAGGAAAATGCAACATTGTAGATATGAAGACAAATGAAATATCCTACCTTCACTTTGGAATGTGAAGGTAGTCATTTTATCTTTTAACAACTCTTTCTTTCAGTTTGAAGGAAAATGCAACATTGTAGACATGAAGATAAAGGAAAGGTCCTATCTTCACATTCCATTGTGAAGGTAGTCATTTTATCTTTTCTCAAATCTTCAAAAATGTGTAGGCCTTATGTTCAAAGTTTTTCTTCTTGTCCAAAATTCCAAATAATCCATCATATGAAAATATTGTTTCCTCTATCTAAAATTTCGCTTTTTAAGCATGCAAACACAATTTAAAATGGTTGTTTGACTGGGTCTATTTGTATTTCATATTTTCTCTCTTCTCACCTCGAGTGATCGATAAGTTGGAAAGGAAGGAACGAATTCAAAATTATACTAAGGTAACTGAGTTTATTGACTTCTCATCGAAGGATTTTTTAGGGTTTCTATGATCACTTCTTGTTCTCAAAACTCATTTTTAAGGCTTCAATTTCTAAATTTTGACGACTACATAACCCCTCACAATTTGTCCATAAACATATTATCAATATTCCTCTATGTTCTAAATTCATTGCACTTTTTTTCGGCAAAAAAGTATTCATATATATCCAAAAATTCCTATTCATTCCCCCCCTCTATAACCTATCCAATTTCATTCTATATTGGGGAATTTTGTTGCAGGGACTTGTTTTAAAAATTGAAACAAGTGATTTGACTCAATCAAATCTACATTTTGGCATATGTAGGTCATCCAGGCCTTCTCAATTAATTTATCTATACCATGATCTTCTCGGTACCCTTCTCTGCATTTACCTTAAGTTTGGCTTTAACTACAAAAATTGATGTTGATTTCGATTAAGGCATGGTTTGGCAAAGAAAATATTTTCCTATCGTAATTATATCCCCCCTACTTAAATTGAGATAAAACTTTATCTCACAGGAGTATGACTGCAAGTAATGAATGAAGAACAAGAAAGACAATTGTTCATATGATTCATGTATTTGACCTAAACACTTGATCCCCTAAATGAAAAGTGTATGAGGAGAGGTATGAAAATGCACAAGTTTAGGGTTACCATATACTTTAAGGTTTGAAGGTTGAGCAACTAGGGAAGAGGCCCTAGTAGCTTAAAACCATGGAAAAATAATTATATTGGTATATTATGGTGAGGGGGATGCTTTAAAAACTAGCTCAGTCTTTCAATTACATCAAGAGCTAGTCGAGATATGGGGGTGTACAAAGGCATTGATTGTAGACCTAATATTGGAGGTCATGGAGATTGGTTTGATGTTAGGATCGACAGGTGGCAAGTAGGTTGAGGGCGCTTTACTCCTAGATAGGACAAGGCATGTAAAGATAAATATTGGTGAGTAGAATTTTGAAAGGATGGTATTGAATCTCTTGGGAGGTAAAAAGTATTTAGGTCAATGTGCGAGTAATTTTTTGTCTATCAATTTCACCTGCTTGGTCGATTGTGGAGAATGCATAGTTTGGATGCTCAAGTGCCAAGGTATCGAAGGAGATAAAGGGTTTGAATATTACTGCACTTCATGGAATTGAATTTTCTTGTCATTCAAAGTCATCTATGGTAGAGGAGGAGTTTCCCACGGTGAAAGGTGTAGGAGGTAGGAAGGTTTTACCAAATATAGAGAAGAGGTTAGGCAAGAGTCGACTTATCGAAAAAGAAAATGGATCAGGCTTAATCCTGGTCCTATAAAAATGGTAGTTGGTCATGATGTGATTTTGTCTGAGGTGGAAGGTTTGATGTCTAAGGCACTTGTTGGGAGGTTTATGGTAAAATATGTTAAAGGAAAAAGTTTGAAGGTTTGGACGGGAGAGAATTGGAACCAATATTGGGATACTTACCTACATTTCATTTATTTGTTCTAGGTTAGATCTGTTTTCTGGTAATTTCTCCATGCATTCCTTATGTCATGAGAAGGTTTGGGTCAAAAAATTAAAATAAGTTGGGGTCTGGTGGTCTTGGTGAAAGTTGACATAGAAGAGGGCCAACCTCTAGATTCTACAACTCCTTTACATGCAGATAGTCCTCTTGTGCCCATTCTAGGACTAGAAAATGCTCAAAGTGATGCATGATCTCTAGATACGTCATTATTTGAAAAGGGTATGGTTAATTAAAAAATATTTGTGTGCTCTCATGATGCTCATTGTGGTTCCGCATTCCTTTTGGTTGTGATGTTTCTGCTAAACACATGGAGATTTCAAGTGGTGGGTATCATGAGTCGATAGAAACATTAACTGGAAACTTGGGTGTAGAGGTTGTGCTTGGTTTAGGAGAGCCCCATCAAGAGGTTGGCGAGGTTCCCATGATTGGTATTGGATATTGCGATAGGAATGATCCCAATTGTGATACTATATCTATATCAAAGGATTTATACCCATACCCATTAGATATCGATAAGGTTTTACGAGAGGAGAATAAGTCCCAACCTTCCTTGCATTCAAAGGAATATAGGAAGAAATCTCACAAGAGTTCCCTAAAATCCTCCTACCTTTTGAGATCTAAAAAATAACTAGAGGTGGAACTAGGGGGTTTGGAGGGGGCATTGACCATTGAAAAGGATTTACCTTCTTCTATAGGGAGGAAATATCATGTCTTTGGATAAGTCCCATGATAAAAGGAAATAAGAGAAGGTAAACAACTCACCATTAGTGGGGTCCTTAGACCAAGGTAGACCCAAAAATTTGTTCCAAAATTATCATTCATTCACTAAACATCAGAAGGAAAGGTGGTTCCCACAAAAAACTGTCCCTAGAAAGTTTTTTTTTCCTTTTCCATTTTACAAACCTAATGTTTTGTTGCTCCAAGAAATAATGTGTGTAGGGAGGATTTGAACTTGTGTTCAACATATGTAGAAGGGTTGTTGGGAGGATTGGTAACTAGTTGGAACTCTTATTTTGATTCTATATTTTCATTAGTGTTGAATACATGTATTGTGATGGATATCAAGGAAAAGGAATTAGGGAAAGAGCTAAGAATAATTAATTTGTATGGTCCTTATGGGTATATGAACCCTTTTGGGAAGGACTAGAAGAATATGGAGTATTAAATGAGAAAAATGTCATCATAGGGGGAGATATTAACCAACCCCTAAATAGGGAGATTCTGAGGTAGGTAGCTATAAGAGACCCCCTTGTTGATTATTTCTCCCATTTTTTTGAGTTGCAACATCTAGTTGATATAGAGCTAGTCAAGATAGTTCCAATTGGAGAAATTCAAGAAGAGGTAGGGATGTGATCTCTAAAATAATTGGAATATTTATGGTGGCAGAGCCATTATTTAATGATAATTATAAGATCAAATCTTGGATGGCTACTAGAGGTTTATCAGACCAATTTTCTATATTATTAAATCTTGACTCAACCAGGTGGAAGCCACTTAGACCTTTCAAATTTAACCATACTTGTTTGTTGGAAGATGATTTTAGAGATTTAGTTATCAAGACTTGGAAGCCTTTAGACATCCATGTTGGGAACACAACAATGATGCAGTTTGTAGAAAATTTGAAAAGGATTAAAGGAGTTATGAGTGGCTAGGATAAAAACCTTGTTAGACGCTTTGTATGAATAAAAAATTTATTTCTTGAGCGAGGAAAATTATAAAATTGTAAGAAATAAATGGTATCAAGTTTGGGTGATAACAAATATATTAAATTTCCCCCGGATAGGGTGTTATTGCAGCCCAGCTGGAAAACAGAATGGAGTGGCGACGACCACCATGGCACCAGCTATGTGACAGGCACGTGCCAACCCATCCCTCCACCACCATGCATTTAAATCAGCTTTGTTTAAACCAGGGTGCCATTACTCCTAGTGCGCCCTTCTCTCGCTATCTGTCCCCTCGATGGATGATTTCGATGGACCTGAATTTATTCTTCTCATGTGTGCCTTCCTCCACCAAGGTTATCTGCAACATGAACATCAATGGATTGTGCTCCCCTTGGTGCTCCTTGGCTACCTTAGCTCTCTTCCTATGTTTGATTTCCTTTGACTCGCCTCAGACATGCCGAGACATAGGGGGAAATCCAAGCGCGACTCATCTTGGCAACTCATCGACCGCATGTGGCACTTCATCCCCCGCTCACACCCTCTCACATCTCATCACCCTCATCACCCTCTTCGCCATCCTCCTCAATGCAGTCTAGCCATGGCCTCAGCAATATTCTGCCCCTTTCCTCGCCTTTTGCATGCCAGATTGATTGGCTTGATATTTTGGGAAGCCCTCTGGGCTTCAACCCAGGGCCATTTTCAGATCTAGACTCCACCTCACAATCAGCTCTCGTCATTCCTCCCAATTCACATGCATCTTCACCAATCCATTCGTCCCCAGTCCTACCTCAATGTGCCCAAACTCAGAAGGAAATCTTTGGCGTCAGACATGGTCAACAACAAGAGTTTCCCCACTCCTGCGCTGACTGTGCATCCTACTCAAAATTACAAGAATGCCTTGCAATTTTGCAAGGCCTGGTCTTTAATTTGCGACGGGGAGTGGAGGACCTGCTCTTCTGATTGAAGATATTGGACGGGAATGGAACACAGTTCCTACAAATGCTCTCAGCATTACAGGGATTGTGCCACCCCAGAGAGGGGGAACCATTTGCAACAGATAATGACCATCTAATTCTAGCACCAGTTGTGCATGAGTCTATGGAGGAGGAAGAAAAATCAATCGTGGAGGAAGCAACACCGCGCGTGGAGGAAGCAACACCGATCATGGAGGAAGCAACACAGGAGGTGGTTCCACCGCTCAACACCACCTCCATGGACACATGGCCTCACTACAATCCCACAACCTAATATGCATAGGTGTTTCTCTACTTGGTTAGTCGAGTGTTTAGTTTTTATTTTGACACCTGTAGCCTATAGTTATATTATGCATGTTTCAACTTTTGTCAGTATTAGTCAAAAGAATAATTCGGTTTCCCCCTGGGGGCGTTGTAATTTTTGTAGTTAGACAATGCAATATGATCGTCTGCTTAAGACTTTGGTTCTCAACCTAATGGGCTGGCTGAATTGGTTTCCCCTCGAGGCAATTCAGTTATTACAGTCCGGGTTAAACTGATGATGATGTAATTTTTTTTTCTCTTGGAAGGCTTGTTATAAAATCTTACTTACAAATATATATATATATATATATATATATATATATTGAAGGGTAAGCTAGTAGAGGAATGGGTCTAGTATGTTAATATTTTAATTCATGGTGCCATAAAACTCCCAGATGAGGAGGATCATATTGAATGGTCCAAGAACTTTGGTACATGGGAGTATACTGCTAATTTTGGTTATTTAGATAGATTGGAGGAATAACTAGATGTGGAAAGGGTATGGTGGTGGAACATAGTATGTAAATTGGATTTCCCTTTGAAATCAAATATTTTTCCATGGTTGGTCTTGGTAAACAAAATTTTAACTTGGGATGATGAACAAAAGAGAAATTGGTTTGGTTCAAGTAGATGCATATTGTGTAAAACCACTAAGGAATATGTGGATCCCTTTTTTTGACTTGTTCCTTTACTAGATTTTTTTTGAATGAGGTTCTACAAGTTACATCTAGAAAGAAAATATAGAACAAGATGTCCTTAATCAATTGTCTACTAGATTGGATAACTAATAGATCTGTAGGAGCCTTTAGGGAATTACCTTATCTTTTCATTTATGGGATTTGTATTAGGAGGAATTAGATGATATTCTAGGATATTCTCCTTTCATGTGCACAAGTAGCACATTAAATAAGGTTATCTATGAAAGGAAATTGGAGACCTCCAAAGGAGAGACAACCCATAATTTTAAAAGATCCATTCATAGATAAAGAAAAGCCTTGGGATTTCTTTGATGGAGCCTACGAAGGAACCCTAGATATATGTGGAGAAGGGGTTGTCCTTTTCTTCAATTCTTCTCATTTCTTGTTAATGAAATATGTTGTTAGGAAAGGGACCAACAATCAAGATGAATTTTATGCTTTATGGATGTTGAAAACAACAATGGAAAGAGCATTAAAGACCTACATATTTTTGGAGACTCCAAACTCTTGATGAATTTGGAAAAATAATTATGCAGAATTGAGAATTTATGTCTAATGCCAATTATGAACAGGGTTTAGAAGGTAAAAAATACTTTTGATGTTGTTAATTTCTCACATGTATATAGAGAATTTAATTCTAAAGCTGATCAATTAACTAAAAAATATGTACTCTTGTAGGAGGGTACCCTAACTGAACATCAATTGAAATGGGGGGCTCTCCTTTTTAGTCTTAGACAGATCTTTGTATTAATCCTCAGTTGCCAACATTACAATTTAGATGGGTCATTTAGAACTTATTTTTGCTTTATTTGGTGATCTTGTAGGGTCATTGAGTCCTAATTTTGTTTATTGGATTGCCAAGGTGTCCTTGTGGACCTAAGAAGACTATACTTATGTAGTAGGAGGACCGTTTTTACACAGTGAAATGCCAATTCTTAGTTTATGTCTCTTGAGTTTGAACAAGACAGATGAATGTATACTTTTCATTTCAAACTCTAAAATATCAAATATAGTAATTTTTCTTCTTGGAAAAAAAACTGTAATGTGGATGAAAAACATCCTTTTTAATTCTCATAAAGTCTTGAAGTTGAATTCTACTTTTAGGGTATGATTTTATATTCTCTTCAAGTTCTAATGGCCACCACACCTGGTATTCTTAAGTTTGGCAGGTAAATGTGTTGGTTTTTTAGCGATGCAAGGTTATACTTGAGAGATTTTAAGGCGGTATTGTGCAGATATATCATTCTTCAAATCAAAATTATAAAGCATAAAAATTCAAATAGAGAATTCTATGCATTTAAATACCTAGTAAAAATGTTACTTTGCTTGTTTCCTTTGCTATTGATGTTTGAATGGGGATCTGTAGTGTAGAAAAGTAATAGGATTATATACACTCTCTCTGCACCCAAATAATGCCCTTTTGATTTTCTATTCATATAAAATAATAAATTTTATGTAGACAAAATACTAGGTGGGCAGTGTTTGGAAATGGCATGCATGTCCTATATTGTGTAAATGATATAAGAAAAATAACACTAATAAATAGGTGAGAAATCACTCCATAGGTTTCCCTATATGGTAGGCCAAGTTGACATGGAAGAATGGTTTCTTGATGATCAAGGCCTTGCAATAAATGGGATGGGATGACAATGAAAATTAAGGTTAAGGGTTGATTAGGAGTTGACAAGGCACCCAAACTAATCCAAATAATTCAACTAAACTAATTTTTGGCTTTTTGTACTTGAACATTCAATTAGAACGAACCTGGTCACTGTGTGTTTAGGTTAAACCTCATTTATTACTAGACATTTTCCATTCTTTTTCTATCACAAGTCTCGAGAGTTCTAGCATGATGTCGCATTATTATGGGATAACTAACAAAACCTCCTAACCTATGACTAGCAAATTTTGATAGGTATCAGTTCCTGATTGAGCAAATGTTGTTTCCTGAAAGCTCAAGTCATGCTCACAATAATTTGGTACATGTGCAAGGTCGGCAGAAAAAGTTGAATCATATTTTGTTGGCACAAGCCCAAGGTTGGCAACAAAAGATGAGTCACAAGGAAAGTTGTAGATTGTTGCAAGATCAGGAAAGCCACAAAAGAAGCTAAGGAAATCCATGGAAGGAGCTATAGGGACTGATAGTTAACAATCTAACAAATCCATTATTAGACAATGGTGATTAAATGGGAATATGATGATTGAAGGTATCCCCATTGTTCAGTCATGAAGCCTCCATCCAATTCCAAAATATAAATGCTTATCGATGTAATTATGATATAGCTAGGATATGGTGATGGTATGGATGAATATGCATAGTTGTCAATAAATGCAAACCATTTGGTTGATGGTATTGATCATGATGGGTAAACTATGTTTTGATATTTCAAAAAAAAAATTATCTTTAGCAATTCAATTAGTCTATGCTCTATTATGTTAAGTGTGTTTCTATTAATATTTAATGATTTACTATAAAATTAAGTATAAAAATTGTAGAGAACAATGTGTATCAAAATTTATTTTGGGAAATTTATATGGAAAAATTGAAGTAGTATCTAGTCTCATGTATGGGATTAATTTTAGATGCTAT
>JASDQU010818082.1:0-18025 GCA_032191745.1 Picea mariana
TCTCCCTGACTGTTTCCCACCTTCCCATAGGAACCTTCTGAACATCGCTTCAATTTTTTGTATTATGGAGGCAGAGGCCAGAAGAAAAGAGCTTTGATAGATTGGAATGCTGGCAAGGATGGCCTTGATTAGGACCACTTTACCTGCCAGATTTAACCAGCTCACTCCCCAAGAAGTTATCTTGTTCTTTATCTTTTCAATCATCAAATTCAAGTGTGAGGTTCTTGGGGTGGAGTTGAAGATTGGGACTCCCAGATATTTAAAGGCATCCCATTTGGTACAACCTTCCATTCCAGGTACCCTAGCGATCTCCAGCATTTCATTTGGCATTATATTCCAACCATAGATCTTGCTTTTAGTAGGGCTTATGACACTTCCTGAGATTTATGTGTAAGCTGCTAATTCATTCTTGAATTTCCTTGTTGTTTGTAAGCTCGCACCTCCCATTAGCAGAGTGTCATCTGCAAACTGGGCATGATTTATGTCCTTTAGTCCTGGTGCTATTCTCAAACCATGGAGATTGTTTTGATTCTGGTCGTGCTCTAGTTGGAAGCTCAGTACTGAGGCTTGAATTGCATAGAGGAGGGGAGAGAGGGGGAAGCCTTGTTGGAGTCCTCTGGAAGCTTGAAAGAACTTAGTTACCCTCCCATTCACAAGAGGGGTTATCTAAGGTGACCCGATACACGCTTTGATCCAGTTTACAAAAGCTGGGGCGAACCCAAAATTTTCCATGACTTTAAATAAAAAGTTATGTCTTACTCTATCAAAAGCATTGGCGAGATCAAGTTTTATTATCATACCTTTGCCTTTCCTCCGGATGCTTGAGTGCAGGGCCTCTTGCTCTAGGATGATGTTATCTACTATGTGTCTGCCTTTGATGAATCCTCCTTGGTTTTCGGGGATGATTATAGGAAGATTTGTTTTGATTCTATTGGCTATTATTTTTGTGAGGATTTTATAGCTTGTATTGTAGAGGGAGATTGGTCGAAATCTATCGAAGTTGATTGCTCCTTTTTCTTTCGGAATCAATGCCAGGAAGGTCGAATTCGTTCGACCTCTTAGTTTGCTGCAAGTTTTAGATTTCTGGATCAACTTCATTAGATCTTATTTTATTATATCCCAGCTTTGCTGGTAGAATCTTGCTGTGAAGCCATCTGGGCCTGGGGCTTTGTCAAGATTCATTTGGTCCAGTGCCTCCTTTATTTCTTGTTGAGTAACTTCCTTAGTTAGGTTGTTGTTGATGTCTTCCTTGATGAGTTTTGGGATAAGGGAGAGAGGGTAATCTTTGGGGTCTATATCAGTCCTTTGCGTTTCAATATAGAGTTCTTTGAAGGCTTCAGTTTTCACTGCTTTAATGCTTCCGGATCCATGATTGTTTGATTTTGAACTTGAATTTTTGTTACTGTTTTAAATTGCTTCCTTGCCTCAGCTTTCTTGTGGAAGTAGCTCGCATTTCTATCTCCTACTTCGAGCCAAAGGCTTCTAGATTTTTGTCTCCAATAAGTTTTTTCATCACGGCAAGCCTTGTTGCATTGCCTTTATAGATGGTCTTCTTGTTGCAAGAATTCTTGGATGATCTCTTGATTTTCTATTTCTAGTTGGTGGTTCCCTAGCTGCTTTTGGGCTTCTTGACAAGTTTTAATTGGATTTTCCTGACCTTTTACCCAAGTTTTTAGCGTTGTCTTTACTCTTCTGAGTTTTTCTCCCCACACATAGAAGATCGAGCCTCTTACTATGCCATTCCAAACCGTGGTCACTAGCTTTATGAAGTCTTTGTCTTGGGGCCAAGTTGGGCTAAATCTAAAAGGTATGGGCCCGTGGTTTTTGTCACACGAAATTTCTAAGAGGATGGACTTGTGATATGACACACTGTGAGGAAGGATCAAAGAGGTGGGAGTGAGGCCCAGAAGCAAGAAGGATCTTTGGATGAAGAATCTATCCAACCTGGCTGCTATATGCCCTGGTCCTATCCTTTTGTTTGTCCATGTGTATTTTCCTTTAGTAGGCTTGATATCTTCTAGATCCCAATCTGAAATTAGATCTTCCACCCACTCTGTTGATGGGTCTCACACAATGGAGCCACCCTTTTTTACATCTAAAGCTAGGGTCACATTTAGATCCCCCCTAATAATGATATTGTGTAGATCATTTTACAATAAATAGTCTTTTAGGGTCTCCCAACACTTTCTTTTTTCCGTTAATAGGTGTGGTACATAGATATTGAAGAGACTTACCAGACGACCCATTGCCTTATGAAGGAGTATGGTGTGGATCCAGTGCATGCTCATTTCAGAGTTGATCAGATCAAACGTCATAGTGTTCCACAGGGTTCCTAACCCACCTGAGGCACCTCTTGCGCTTTTTGTTATTCCTTGGCTTATTCTCCATAGGATAGTTTTTGCTTTGAGTAAGACTTGGTTGTCCATCTTGGTCTCCTGAAGGAGTAAGATATCTGATTTTGAGGCTCTTATGATGTCCTTAAGTGCTTCTTCTTTCCTTTTGCTTATGAATTCCCTGCAATTCCAGGAAGTTAGTTTCATTAATTACCTTGGGGAGATGAATGGCCTCCTTGGGAGGACTTGGAATGCTTCCTTGTCTGTCTGACATTGATTAGTTGTCTGATTGTTGGTTGTGATCCCTTTAGGACATCTTGGTAGGTTTCTTTGTCCCTTTCTTCCTTCTTATATTTCCTACCTCTTCTTGTTTTCTTTGGTGTGGCCAGGGCATCACTTGCACCTTCGTACTCGCTATCTAACGAGACCTCACCTTCCTCTATGTATGTTCTTGCGTCCTTTCTTGGGGGGGATTTGCATTGCTCTTATTCTTCTGCGGGCTAGTGGATTTCTCTGACTTCGGGGGTTGAATTTTCATGCATATCTTCAGTTGGGGATTCCTCCTGTGTGTTTTCTTCTGTTGTTTTCTCTGCAGGCTCTTGAGCCAATATTCTAAAGGTGTTCTCTTCCCTTGTGTCTAATTTATTTCCTGGGTCCCTAGGTTGTGTGGGGGTTGTATTTTTCGTTCCTTGGGCCTTTATTTTTGGAGTTGGATCTTCCTTTTCTTGGTTGTTGCCAGCGTTCTCCACTTTCTTTCTCCATGTTTGGGTTTTTAGGGCAGTTCCTCTAGAAATGTCTGTATTCATGACATCCCCTACATTTGAATGGGATTTTTTCGTAGTCCAGCTTCTGGTAATGCTGTCAGTCGTCGACCTTGAGCTTGATCGCTTCAGGAAGTCCCTCCTCTAGATTGTCTTCCACGTAGATTCGTGTGCATGAGTATTGGTCTCTAGGGTTCGCTCTGTCAATGTATTGTCCCAACCCATTCCCGATTTCTTGAAGCGAGGAGGGGTTCCAGCAATGGATTGGTAGATTGTGTAGCCTGACCCAAACTGGAATGTCCTTAGGAAATTCTAGAGATGGATCGAAGCTAGGAGTCCAGCGATTGAGATAAATCCCTTGAGTTCCCATAAAGTACGGCCCATTCCTGAAGATGAGATTCTTATCTTCCTAAGAAATGAATTCAAAGATGAAGAATCCTCTTCCCACCGCATAGCAGGTTACACTATTTTTGATCAATGGTCTCCAATTCCTTTGGATCCAGTTGTCCTTGGTTCGAGATGACGGCCAGAGCCCCATGAATTGTCCAACCAGTCCTCGTTCTGACAGGGAAACTACTACCCTCATTGGATGGTCTGAGGGCAGATCAATTTCAGGGATTGAATCAATCTTCTTGATGAAGCTAGGGGGATCTGCAGGGGGGAGCTTCTTACCTTGGGCGGCTAGAAGCTTGCGAAAGGAAGAAGCAGGAGAAGGAGGGGGCGGAGGCTCCCCTCCTCCTGGAGTGACCATGGAAGGAAGCTAAGGCGAACAGAGACGAAACCCTAATCAGAGCGATGTCTCATTCGTGAACTCGTTATTCCACTATGTAAATGTTTTATATAAATGTTGGGTATTTTAATGTTTCTTAAACAATTGAATTTATGGTTTTCTTTATGTTGTTAGATGCATTTAGAACATGGTATCAGTCTTGTGATTGAGTCTATGTATCATATGTAGCTGGTAAGCTACATGAAATTATTAAGTAGGAAATATTATGATTTAATGTGTTTTCCACACATAATGTTCCTCAGTTGGATGTTGGATATGTTACGAAATGGTATCAAAGATTCGGGTTCAAACAACAGGCTTGTATGGGCCAAGAACCAGTGTAAATTTGGGTAAAATTCATTGTTACAAATTTGTATGTGACAAATTTGGGGGAAACGGATAAAATTAGAGTGAAATCCTAAAATTTGAAGGCAAATTTCAAGAGAACTTACCTCAGAACCCTCTTATAAATGATAAGGGGCATCGATCTACAGAGTTGCAGAGATAAATTCAAATTTGAAGTTTGAGTTTCTTGTTTTAATGGTCGTTGTAGGAGATGGGAAACATTTAGTGAATCAACAACCAAGATCATTTTCTATCTCGAGATCAACGACCTCGATTAACTTTAATAGATTTAAAAACTTATAAGGTTTTGGTCATTTGAAAGGTAAAGTGAATCAATGGCCAAGATTTGTTTTCGACACTTTTGAAGTTAGAGAAAATCAACGACTGAGATTCAGTTTCGATAGTTTTGAAAGTGGATCAAATCGACGACTGAGATTCAATTTGACAATTATAAAAATGAGACAAATCAATGGTCTATATTTATTTTCAATCGATGGGATGTTGGAGTCGATTGATAGTCAATATCATCTTGAATGGGAGATTGATGGCCTAGATTGACCTGGGATTTGATTAAAATCTCTAAGTTTTGAATTTCATCAACATAATTAATCAATGACCAATGGTCAAATCGAAGAGTTAGGCTTGACCAAAAGAAGTCTCTTATAACCAATGGAAAACGGTCAAGCGTAGAGAAAGTTAGATGAATTTTGATATATCAATGGTCGAGATCATTTTTGAATGGAAGATTCACGGTCCAAATTCATCAGGAATTTGGATGAAATTTCTAAGTGTTGGTGTTGGCTAAGAGAATCCATCGACGACCGATAGTCGGGTTGATTGATTTGGCAAAGTGTTTTAGTCACCAATGAAAATCATCGATGACTGATGGTCGGGTATCGATTCATTTGGAAAAGTGTTTCAATTGAGCAAGAGATGACGCCAATGGTCGATGGAGAATGGTCAGATGTCAAGAAAATTAGCGAGGTGTTCAGTTCATCCAAGAGAAACGATCGATGGTCGATGAATAAAATAGGGTAATTATGTGTCATGCCACATCGACATCCACCTGTGCCATGATACCCAAGTTGACACCTCAGGGTGACATGTCATGCCATGCCAGCATCCACATGTCATGTCACATCAATAGTTGTCATGTTAGCCCAAAAGTGGTCAATGGATGATGGTCGGTTCGGTCGAAGTGGAGAAGTTGTTTTGTCAGCCAACGGGAATGGTCGAGGGTCAATGGTTGGGTCATCCAAGTTGATAAAGAGTTTCATTTTCCAATTAATTTTTTAATGTTCGATAACCAATGGTTGGGATGGCCAGTTTAGAAATGTCTTGAAATCGGTTGCTAAAGAAATGGGTCGATGGCCAATGGTCAGGTCAATAGTTTTGGAAGGGTGTTGTGCGTGACCAAAGGATCTAGTTGATTGTCGGTAGATTAATATCAACGGTTCATATTTCTTATGATTTTGAGATTGACAACTTGTATTTAAAAGGTTTTTACAACAATAATAAAAGTCAGTTTTATATGAAAATTTTCCATTTTTTTCATATTTTTTAAGTTCATTAACTTGAGGAGTGATTTTGAGGCCCTAGATAGCATTTTGAGGAGTTATAATTTTCGAAACTGTAAAGGTAGTAGGCACCACATAGAGACTTTGTAGCTTAAATAAAATAGCTCAAGGAGATATTTCCAATGATCTAATTTGTTTTCAAAATAGAGATCGTATGAGAAAGTTACAACTAAAACAATCAAGGTAAAATTTTGGCGCTAATTTACTTTGAGATGGCATAACTCCTAGCTAAGAAGTCTGTTTTGGGAATAGAAATAGTCTATGGAAATATTATGAACCATAGAAGAAAACTGTGGAGCCATATTTGGAATATTGGTATGTAAAACTGTGCAAGAAGATAAAGAAGACACATGTAGCATACAAGGCTAAAAAGATAAAACATTCAAAGTTTCTTTGGGGTGTAACTAGCAGTTTGAAGCTCGATTAAGGATAAAATTATGAAATATCATTCAGAAGGTAGTATTGGAAATAAATAATTGATATTCTGCCAAAATATCAAGGGAATTTGTGTAGGGATGCATGAACAAGGATAAAATTGCTAAGTCAGAAGAAAATCCAAAGGGGCAAAGTTGGCATTTCCAAATTGTTGCAGATTTTGACTGGAACATCAGTTTGACAATATAAGAGTTGTTGTGAATTCATTGTTATCATATTTATTTATGTTATGTAGAAAAAATTTCTTGGTTCATGATATATTTTCCTTTGTAAGTGGAAAAATTTGGTGTTTGAGATTATTTGGAGAAAGGTGTACAAAAGGGTTAAATTGACAATATTCAATTTTCTATAACTTTATAGTCAACACTCAGAATTAAGAAAGAAAGTAGTCATTGGGAAGATATTTGATAGGAGAATCCATATATGCACTCATATTTTAGTTTTGATCCAAATAATTTTCAAGGAATCAGAAGGAAGGTTTCTCGTGAACTTGAAGTACACCATTGAGTAGAATGGGAATTTCAAGAAGCCATAACTCTTGGATCATAAATCAGATTGAAGCATGAGTATGGTCATTGGAAAGGTAATCCAGAGGATATCCTGATAGAAATCCTAATTTATCCATGGTATCATTAGGTTTCCCCATAAAATTGTAGTAAAAAGTGGAATTTGATTCCATGAATCATGTAACTACTCAATGTGAATATTTTTTCAAATAATGTCAAAGTTTGGAAAAAATTTACCAAACAATAGAGGTGAGTACTAGAGGTAATTGCTAGGTAAGGAAGAGTATTGAAACCCATTATAGTGCATAAGCATAAGTATATAGGCACACTTGAAGAGAAACAACCCAATAATTGGAAAAATGTGATCGATATTGTTAATAGGGCATTGTTAGTTAGTAGAGAAACGCTCAGGCAGAGAGTGTTGTGTGAAGGGATTTCTAGCAAGAGGATAAGGTTCCATAATTGATCATTTTTTGGGTATGTTCTAGATTAATTCTAGGGTCCCTTAGATAGTGAAGCAGGTCGAGCTTGTATATTTGGTTGAAGCATCCAAGAGTTTCAAACAAAAGTGCAGGGTTGCAGAGCAGGTGATGAAAGGTTGAAAAAGTTCTAAGGAAGTGCAGAGGAATATTGGTATTCAGTCGCTATAGAATAGAAATGGATTGAAAAGAAGAATCAATATATCTTATCACATAAAGAATGAATCCAATCGATGAAGAGTGTTATTGCATGCACAAGAAGTTAAGGAGGACTCCACAGGACAAGGAGAACACCTTCTACCTAAGGTTTTTGCGGACGTTTTTAATGTTACAAAATTTGGAAAAAATGTCAAAAAAACCTCCACTACACCCTCCTATATTGGTTGTGGAGGTTTTAGCAGAGGTTTTAACAAATGTTCCATATAACTAAAAAAAATTGGGTGGGCGAAGGTTGTAGCGGATGTTTTTTTTTTACGATGCTTTTATTGTCAAAACGCATCAGTGAACCATTAACGAAAATGACCTGGTGCGTCCATAAACATAAAATGCATCAAAATTAAATTACATAAATTGCCCCTGAATGTACATAAAACCATGAAAACGCATTAGTGCGCCATTAGATAAATTATTGGTGCGCACATAAAAAGATAATGCACTAAAGAGCCATTGCATGAAATGACCTAGTGCGTACATAAGACAAAAACATGTTTATTCACCATTACATTAATGACCCGGTTCTTACCTATGACACAAATGCACCATGGAAGTTATGGTTATCATACACCAGATTCCCATTTTGTTCTATGCAGCGTCAGTGCACTTATATTTTATGTTTGTGTTGGTGCTTGTATAATTCATACTTTCCAGTGCCTATATTAAATATAATGCACCAACGGTGTGTATAATGTTTTTTTAAGAACTGGTGTTGTTATTATATTTTAAAAAGCGATGTGTATTTATCACATGCCCACCATAATATTTTAAAATGATATATATTATTGCATATTTTATGCACTGGTGCTTCCATATAGTAAATAGGCATCGATGCTTCAACATGATTAATATGCATCGGTGCTTCAATATGATTAATATGTATCGGTGTGTATATCCCCTTAAAAAACATTGATTTCTATATTATTTCAAGCACCATTTTGTGAGTTCATAAGAATGCACCGATATGTATATATTTTAATTAATTGTTTATTTTTAATATTTTTTATAATAATATTGTATTTTATATTTATGTTATTGCATTTTGATATAATGATTTCATTAATTCATTATCCAATGGATTACACCTCTATTATTTGCAACAATGTAAATCATTCACATATTAATTAATCAGTTATTTGCAACAATGTAATCAACATTTTATAACATTTGACAATGCAATAAAATAACAAACCCATTTTATTGTATATGAATAAGAGACTCATGGTCATACAAAATGAGACAATGTAAAGGTCCACAATAATCAAAATGGAACCAATATGTAATTGTTACAATTATCGGTAGCATGCCCTCATGTGATTGGGACATTATTTCCACTACATTAAGCAAAATCCCTGATTTTTATAGATCAGTATTACAAAACATACAACTTGTAGTGACATTTGATTATATTGGATATTTTCATTCATCACTTGAACTGTTTTCATTGCTAGAGTTGTGTGCATCCCTCATTTCTTGATCAGTTGTAGGCGACATTGTACTTTCGTTATTTAAACAAAAAATTTCTTGCTCAACTTTGTTTTGACGTTTTGACTGCTCATTTTCCATCTACAAACATAGAAATAAAGTTTAATAAGTAAATCTACATTTATAATATAGTATAATACACATGATTGCGTAAATCAAAAAGCATACCAAAGCAACAAATCATTCATAAACCATACACATGCTTTTGAATATTTTCCTCATGCCATGTAACCAAATATCTTTTGTTGGTGCCTCTGCATACTTTGTTTCGTGCATGTTTAATACACCATTACAAAGCATATTCCATATAATTAATATAAAGGTTTCTTATTGTTCCATTAATTGTAAAACAAGCCACGAATTTAAACAATATAGCTACTTACAAATTGTTCAATTAAACCTTGATACTTCAACATATAATCTCAACCCTCAATTAACCTAATGTTCAATTTTTCGATTGGATCTTCTTTGAATTTTAGCACCTATTATTAGACATCCATGGATTAGTGAAAATCAATTATTCAAATACAAATATCACAATAAATATGAAAACTTAAGTAACATCGAAAATGTAAGTACTCACAAACTTTGCGATCAACCCTTTTTTTCCTTGTCATCATGTTTTATGTGTTGATTGGGTTCCATTTTGTTTTATTTTCTGCAACAAAAAATAATGAAAATTAGTATTTAATATGATAAATGAATTTGATATGCATAAAATAATAAATGAATGATCACATACCTCTGATGCACATTGTTGTTGGGATAAATCATCCTCTAATGCAATTATTTTCATTTTTTTTACCATCTCCTTGTACACTCTTTTGGACATCCCTACCGACATTTATTCGATTTCACCTCGTTTGTCAATTGGAATTTTCATAAGCTTCCTGAAAAAAGAAAAAGCACAATAATGTTTTCTTAAATGGACATGAAAGTAAATATAGCAAAAAAATTTGATTTTGTAATTATCGGAACATATTATAGAAAAATATGTTTATTTATAATACCTTTTATAGGATTTGTTTTTGCTATTGTAAGTTTTTGCTATTGCAAGTCTCACGAGTCTCATTGACCATGGCTCCAGAAACGCTTCTTGTAGTATATGTATAACCCGATTCTTGGAGTCACTGGATTGATTTTTGTATTGTAAGTGGAACTTATGTCTATATTTTCTTTCCACTATATCCCTCAAAGCTCTGTAAAACATTGTTTCCCTCCCATTAACTTCAAGCACCATTTCAGATGAATTGATGACTAATTCGTCATCATCATTTACATCCTTAACCATTTTTTTCCTCTTAGGACAATATTCCATTCCCCTGCTATCGGTCTCTGCATAACATTAAAAAAATGTGAAATCAAGTGTTTAAAAATGGTTGACAACTAATGTTAAGAAATTCATTTCTAGTAAAAGTCAAAGAAAAAAATAATGTCGATTACCTTTCAATCCACCTGTTTCCTCTCTTTGCAACATTTTCATAAATATTTTACGTTCTTTTTCACTCATACTGTGAACAATCTTATCGAGTTTCTTCAATTTTTTTCTCTACATAACACACATTAACCAATACACATCATTAATATAAACTTACAAATATTTCAAATTATATATTAAATTTTTAATAAAACTTAAAGAACTTGCCTTTATCTTTTCTTGGGATGAGATCATCACGCTGACTGCAATAAGATGTTTTATTTAAAATTCTATCATCTATCTTGTATAAAAAAAATCAGGAATCATCAGAAATAGAAATTATGAAATTTTATACAATCTAGTATTTTAGTGCACTTCATTAAACAAAATACACCAGGGCGTCAAGCATATAATTACACTGGTAAGTACTATTAGTCATTGTGCACTACTAACTCGTATGCATATGATATTAAATCAATACTATTTCTTTTTTCAACCAATTGGTGCTTTACATAGATATATGTGCCTTAGACTAGTTTATATAGTGAGCATCGAGGCGATTTTCCTGTACAGTTCACATCGAGGCATTTTTTCTATACAGTGCGCACTGTGTACCAAGGAAACATTTTTTTTAAAAGTCGCTAAAAATGATAGGGTTGATAGCGTTTCGGATCCAATGTAATGAGTGGTACCATTGCAATGAATACCAAATGCCCCATATGCAACTAAATAAACCCTATAAAAATCTATTACTTAAAAAAAAAACCCTAAAAAAATCTATTGCTTATAAAAATAAACTTTATAAAAATACATTGCTTAAAAAAAGAGGGGAACAAGAAAAAACAACAAGAAAGATATGGCTTCCAATATCGAAGGTAACTATGAAACTCTTAATATATATTTTTTAACATGCATTAAAAATAGTTTTGATCAGTAGAATGAAATCACTTGCTTGAAATTTCTTCTCTGCAGATTTGTATGTTCCCTACAGATCCCTTCTAATTTTGGCTCTTCAAAAAAATCCAACCACTCGAAAGTATTTCATGGTAAATCTCTCTTCCAGAAATATTCCCTCGAAATTCTGCCAAAAAAATGAACTAATGAATAGTTTTTTTCATTTATAAACAAATAGATTTTGAAAAAATAAATCTCCTCTCTTTATTCATTGTGTTTTTTCAATTAGTATGTAAAAACATGCATTCAACTATATATTTTAAAAATTAAGTTTGTCGTCAAATCAGTGCGCCTCACTAGATCATGTTCCCTGGTGCGTATATGGTACAAACCACATTGATACCAAATTTATCGACATAATAGAAATGCAAAACTCTGCTATTAAAATTTATGGATGTTTTGGTTTGTGGATATTTTAACGGATGAGACGGTTCGGTGTGTTTCATAGTTTGTCACATCGATGCATTATATATATTGACGCACTGATGCATTATAAAATAAATAAACACATAAATAAATTTCAATATTGGATTCATGCACATATTGACAATGGTTTTGGCTCAAATGCAGGGAAAAGAAGGTTATAATATCAAATGGTAAATACTTCATATTTAAACTCATTTCATATCGTTGCAAGTTTGTCAACTTCTCACACACCATTTGAAGTAATTCTAGATTTTAATTATAATTCATCTATCTAATTGAATTTATGTCATTTATGCATGTGCATCTGAAGAATTGTTCATTGAATTTTGTAGGATCATAAATTGGGATCGATTTTGGATCAACAAGATATTCCACCAGGGAAAAAATGCCTACAAGATATTATCAGGAGAAAGATACCGCAAGAAAATGTTTGATGAAAATGGATAATTTATTTAACCTGCCAATTGTAACATGTCATCCTCCAGTAACCTGTAGCCTAGGTCAATGGTATTACACCGTGAATTGGATCTCTTTTATGTCACATCAATGGTATGTGTTTGTTCAAAATGTAAAGGGTTGAAGAAGAACCCTCGACATGTCACATTTTTTCATTATATTAATGATAGACTAACCAACGTTGATGATCGAATACCTCCCACTGCAATCAATAATCCAATAGGTGATATAGAAAAGACATGTAGGAACACTTCTATATGCTCATTTTTTCAAAAGTTGGAATCCATATAAACTATGTTTCCTCATAAATTGGATAACTCGTCTCTTTATATTGATTCAATGGAGAGTTCTTATAGTGAGCTGAAGTATGATATCAATACTACCCAAAACGTCACTACTAGGATATTAAAAAAGTTGTACGAGCTAAGAGAAAAAATGTCCAAGTACACACCTAAATATTTTCAATTGTTGGAAGGTAGGGATGACTTCCCTCTTCCTATCCATCTAAAAAGTAAATACCAAACCCGTTACAATCGAGATTTATATGGCACTTGGCCATCGTCCATGCCTATGCCTAATGTTGGAACCAAATTCTCTTTTTGGGGTAATAGTTATATGATTTCCAAGTCTAAAATAGTTGTTGCAAATCTTCGGTTGTGTATCCTTTCACATGTATTTTTTCCTTCCAAACAATCATTGGCACTTATGCCATTTTTTGGTCCTCTTTATAGTCGGTCTTCTTCATGAAAATGAATGGATGTCCTTATACCAACATTTTCAAATCTTGCGGGGCTAAAGAAAGATAGGAGGGATTATTACCCTATGGTTATAGCCTTTAACAAAAATATCAATTAGTCCTCAAGTATATGAACTTGGTTGGGCCTGATGTTGTATTTTTATGTTGTGTTTTGAAAAAAAATAAAGAAATGTTTTCGATAAAAATTTATAACAAATTTAAAGAAACACTCATAAAACAAAATGTCAAATGAAGATTACACATGAAGTCCAAAATGAGACCCAAAACCATCAATGATTTTATTAATTCACTTATGGGTAAGGACCAGAATAAGACCAGAATTAGACTTAGAAGTCAGAGGTGGAATGTTACATCACACATAAATGACTAGTCTCTTCTAAGTAAAGCCAAGTTTGACAAAAAATGGATCAAAAAGCGACAATATGTCATTGTCTTGACTCTGCAAAAAAATACTAATTAGTACTGAAAACTAATTCATAAATCTAATAAAAATTAATAGTCTATCAAAAAGAATTGATCAACCTTCTGAAGCATGTGAACAAGAAGATTTCATCCTTTAAGTGATTCAAAAGTGAATGAAGTAGTAATATAATCTCACTTTATAATAAGAGAAAACCTTATCATAGTTTGTGTTTCTCTCATCTCCCTATTTTTCTTGTCTCTCAAGTCCTTTTATTCTCCAAAAGTAGTTTTGGGTAGTTCCAACTAATTTTACTTAAGTTTCATAAGAAACATTTTGTTAGATATGAATAGCTTATAAATAAATATTATAAAAAAATTATAAGGGTATAATAAATACTAACTAATAGGTGGGGACCCCCTATGTATCCTTATTTTTATCACCCTGTTCCTCCATAGATAAATTTGCATCCCATGTCATTCAAAATTTCATAACATGTAAATATCCAATCATCCCATATTAAAGTATTCCAAAGAACACTTGTGGCTCCCAAACGTCGAATATGTGTGTGTGTGCGCGCGCGCGCGCGTGCACGCGCGCGCTCAAAAATAATAAGTCATTTTGTTGTCCAAAAATAATTGTTGTTCAAAATATCTCATGTTCAAAAATAAGTGAATTATGTCCCAACAGTCAAATCAAAATAAACATAACAAAATCAAAAATCATAATTTTTATGTGAGGCAATTTGCCTCCGTCCACTATCTTTAGAATCTACCACTTCAAGCACCTGTGGATCTACCTTGATAGGAATTTTAACTTTGACTAATGATGCCTCTAAGTCCTTAACTCCAAAAGAGATATGTTTTCTTCATGTCTAGGGTGTTGGGAATGATATGTAACTGAATGTGAAGATGTCTCGGATTGGTCAGACTTAGAATAATTGACCAATTTTTTTCCTTTAATAGGTTTAGGTTCTTGATCAATGGACTTAAGTATTTTTAAGGGCTAAGTTGAATGAGCTTGTGATGCCATCGATAATGTGTTGATTTCGTTGCTTAAGAGGAGGAAGCGGTAATGGCAAATACATTGTGGGCCATCTGTAAAAATGAGTTTGGGGAGGATGTACAACATCATTCCATCCATCATTGACTTGAAATTCTGGCGGTAAGGATACATGTGGTTGCACTGTCATGTCATAAATTCTAGTATGAGGATGCAATGTTGGTATTTCAAGTGAAAGAGGAGGTCAGAAGGCTCTTTTCCTAGCTAGGTTCAAGAAACATGTTTGTAAAATTTGATCGAATTCTTTAGAGTCTGCATCAAAGTGAATGGATAATTATAACCTCGTGTTTCCTCTTTGCCAGAAATAATTTATCCTCCTTTCTCTATTTCCTTCACCATAGTTGTATCTACTGAAAAATATCATCTATAACCGTGATAATCCAATAGCATAAGTATAAAGAAATAGTAAGATAGAACATCTAATACAATTTATCTAAATTATTAGATTGGCTCTGACCTAACACAACCATAAAACATAAATGGGAAATAAAAAGGGATTAAGTGAATCAAGGACATAAGAATAATATTCATCAACCACATCTAATATACAAGTCTGCAATCCATGAATGTTTGATCATTATCAAAAGAAATATGTTCATCTTTCATTCAAAATCCATAACAAATATTTTCCAGCTAACAAAATTTTGTCTCTTTCTTTGTGCTTTACCATGTTGAACATATCCAACAATCCTCTTTTATATAAGTGGGACTAAAAAAATGGTGAAGGGAAATAAATGACAGGGAGATTTAGGGAATAATTTTATGAAAAGTGAAATTGATGAAGGAAATTGAACTTATATAACAATAAAATTCAACATGTTTCCATTATCATATTATCATTGCATTTTTTCTAGCCAAACATTATAGAAATGTTCCCAAGATATAATCAATCATCCATAACGGATATAACAAAAACTTCACTTTTAAATTTTACAGACATGGAATTGATGAGAACAAGAAATTAATGAATGGACTTTTGAGGAATAACTTGTGAAAAATGATATTGATGAAGGGAAATGGAGTATATATAATTATTCTTTTGTTTTTCATCACCCTTTTATCAACAAGAACCATTGAATGTAGTTGTTTCATAAGTTGGTCATAATTTATACACTTACAGAAATTGAAAAATCTACTTTCATTTCAATCATCAAATTCCTCTTTCACATTATACTGAAAATACTTCTCATCAATGTTATAAACCATCATAACAACGAAACAAGCTAAACTTATCTTTGTTTATTTTTTGAATGAAAACCACAATCGAAACCCTTAATAAATCATGGATATGTCCAAGAAACCCACTATCAAGCATATAACACATAAGAGATTTAGGGTTCGAATTTATTTGTTTATTTGACAAGGGTTTTGAAATAAATAGTTGGGATATATTCACTGACAGTAAGAACAAATAGAGAGGTCATGTTCATCACTCGAGCCTTTTCTTTTAAACGTTTCTTTAAGATTCGATCTAGGTTACGGAACCTATGAACCCACGAGCTAGGAAATGAGATAGAGTATTGTGGCACAGGCCATATGTGATAAACAACTCTAGCTAACCTTTGAATTGGCCTTTAAATATTATATCTCAACCAAGTTACAAATTCCAAAACCCAATTTCTGGTTCAAATTAAAACTTGGGTAATACCCAAGGGTAAAATAGTGGCATGGTCTCGTAACTTCTCTTCCTATGGGAAATAAAGGTTTCTTATATAATCAAAGAAATTGAAACCCAAAATTATTTTGGTGCAAATGGTTGTTAGACCAAACCATATCATAAAATTTTGAACCAACCAAACATGCCAACACTGTGTAAGTATGGTGGGTATTTCTCAATATGCTTCACAGGTTTCGAGTTCGAACCTCAAATGTAAACAAAAACTGTAAACAGAATTCTTTTTTGACACAAAATGAAATGGAAAGTGGGATAATGAATGAAGTGAGTGTAGCTCAAAACTCTTTTATTTTTTTTAACTACTAATTGTTAAGTGTGGAAACAAATCAATCCCCCTAGCTTCACTAGAAACTAGAACAAAACAAGACAGTGCACTACTATTTCCTTATCTTTCAATTATCAAATGAGAAATGGATATAGAACATACCTTTTAAATATTGAAGATCTGACTTTGCCAATGCAAGCCAAGCTTCCTTACGAGACTTATGGAGAAATATCTGCAAATAAACACAAGCCAACGAAGACAAGAATAACAGAGTATATTTGATATGAAACTATGTATGTGATCAAGGAATCATACAATATGAACAAATAACATTCATATAGGAAAGAAAAGTATATCTGTATTAAAGAATGTGAAAGAAAGATACAACCAGATACCTTAATGTCGTTGGGTTCCTTCCAATAGTTCCTTGCTTCCCACACACTTCTTGCTCCAAGGATTCTGAGACCATGGATCTGATAGCTACCCACAATCTATCTTGAAAAATAAAAGTGCAAAGCCAACATACAAGTTCCAAAAAGTCCAAGCTACAAAACTCAATAACAAGCCAATCTAATTCCAAGCCAAGCTCACTTTCTCCATGAGATCTCCTCTCCTTTTATAAGATGAAGAGGATAAGGTGAGGAGATTAGGATGATCCCACTAAATCATGAAAGATAGTAAGATCCAAACCATTTGGATGCCACCTCACCATAAAATATTATCCTTCTAGAAGCATCGAGAAGACGCACATTTTTCCCACGTACGAAGGCCACCTCACCCTAACTATAGTGCAGCCTGCAGAAACTCTGCAGTCTATCTATGGTGCAGCCTGTAGAAATCAGGCATTTCTGCACCCTGTGTATAGAGAAGCCTGCGTAAATCCTCTTTAATAGGGTTTTTACTAAGGAAAATACAACTTCTTCTCTCAGGAAAAATTCCTCTCCCTTCTTTCTTCAGGAATTCAGGCCACTGACCCTTATGAAGGAAACAGATAGGTTTGCATCATTAATGTTCATAAGGGTGATGAAAATAATGTGTAACAGAGATCCCCCCAAAGTATGAAGTTAGAACAGAGTGATAGCTGAAATACTTTGTCGAGTGTGTGTAGGGAACAAAGAACATGCCGGTCGAAAACTTGCCAACAAACAAGGAAATATAGTACAATAATATATCATCAGTGAGGTAGGCATTCCCATACTCAGAACACAAATGAATCAAAGCATAAATGTCAACATGCAAAGATCCATGTCAAGTAAGACAGGTCATGGCCACCAAACATACATTGTGGATCCATGCCATTATGACTCAAATTTGAACATAGACACCAAAAATACATTGTGGATCTATGTGTTAAAGACTCAAATTTGAACATAGCCATGAGACATACAATGTGGATCTATGCAACAATACAAACTAAATATACTCCAACGCAACCTGAATCAATTAGAAAAGATTCAGGGTCTTCATCTCCACCATTCTATAGTACGAATCTAACCGTGTGAATACATGTGTTGAAGTTGAACATGGTAGAAACCACTTGATTATCGGTCATTAATGAATATTGTTAACAAGTGTGAGGGAAATCACCATTAATGTCAATGACACCCAAGGTACTCTAGTACAATCCAACGAATGTGAATTAATGAGTTGAAGTAGAACACTCGGTGGAATCTCCCGATCAAGGGTCAATAATGAAAACCCATTGTCGAA
>JASDQU010818082.1:25586-35686 GCA_032191745.1 Picea mariana
TTTTTTTTTTTTTTTTTCCGATGCTTTTATTGTCAAAATGAATCAATGAACCATTAACGAAAACACCCTGGTGTGTCCATAAACATAAAATGCATCGAAATGAAATTACATAAACTGCCCCTGAACATACATAAAACCATGAAAATGCATTAGTGTGCCATTAGATAAATTCTCGGTGCGCACATAAAAAAAATAATGCACTAAAGAGCCATTGCATGAAATGACCTAGTGCGTACATAAGACAAAAACAATTTTATTAACCGTTACATTAATGACCCGGTCCTTCCCTATGACACAAATGCACCATGGAAGTTATGGTTATTATGCCCCAGATTCCCATTTTGTTCTATGCAGCGCCGGTGTGCTTATATTTTATGTTTGTGTTGGTGCTTGTATAATTCATACTTTCCAGTGCCTATATTAAATATAATGCACCAACGGTGTGTATAATTTTTTTTTAAGAACTAGTGTTGTTATTATATTTTAAAAAGTGATGTGTATTTATCACATGCCCACCATAACATTTTAAAATGATATATATTATTGCATATTTTATGCATTGGTGCTTCCATATAGTAAATAAGCATCGATGCTTCAACATAATTAATATGCATCAGTGCTTCAATATGATTAATATGCATCGGTGTGTATATCCCCTTAAAAAACATCGATTTCTATATTATTTCAAGCACCATTTCGTAAGTTCATAAGAATGCACCGATATGTATATATTTTAATTAATTGTTTATTTTTAATATTTTTTATAATAATATTGTATTTTATATTTATGTTAGTGCATTTTGATATACTGATTTCATTAATGCATTATCCAATGGATTACACCTCTATTATTTGCAACAATGTAAATCATTCACATATTAATTAATCAGTTATTTGCAACAATGTAATCAACATTTTATAACATTTGACAATGCAATAAAATAACAAACCCATTTTATTGTATATGAATAAGAGACTCGTGGTCATACAAAATGAGACAATGTAAAGGTCCACAATAATCAAAATGGAACTAATATGTAATTGTTACAATTATCGGTAGCATGTCCTCATGTGATTGGGACATTATTTCCACTACATTAAGCAAAATCCCTGATTTTTATAGATCAGTATTACAAAACATACAACTTGTAGTGGCATTCAATTATATTGAATATTTTCATTCATCACTTGAACTGTTTTCATTGCTAGATTTGTGTGCATCCCTTATTTCTTGATCATTTGTAGGCGACATTGTACTTTCGTTATTTAAACAAAAAATTTCTTGCTCAACTTTGTTTTGACGTTTTGACTGCTCATTTTCCATCTATAAACATAGAAATAAAGTTTAATAAGTAAATCTACATTTATAATATAGTATAATATACATGATTGCGTAAATCAAAAAGCATACCAAAGCAACAAATCATTCATAAACCATACACATGCTTTTGAATATTTTCCTCATGCCATGTAACAAAATATCTTTTGTTGGCACCTCTCCATACTTTGTTGTTTAATACACCATTACAAAACATATTCCATATAATTAATATAAAGGTTTCTTATTGTTCCATTAATTGTAAAACAAGCCAGGAATTTAAACAATATAGCTACTTACAAATTGTTCAATTAAACCTTGCTACTTCAACATATAATCACAACCCTCAGTTAAACTAATGTTCAATTTTTCGATTGGATCTTCTTTGAATTTTAGCACCTATTATTAGACATCCATGGATTAGTGAAAATCAATTATTCAAATACAAATATCACAATAAATATGAAAACTTAAGTAACATTGAAAATGTAAGTACTCACAAACTTTGCAATCAACCATTTTTTTCCTTGTCATCATGTTTTATGTGTCGATTGGGTTCCATCTTGTTTTGTTTTCTGCAACAACAAAAAAATGAAAATTAGTATTTAATATGATAAATGAATTCGATGTGCATAAAATAATAAATGAATGATCACATACCTCTAATGCACATTGTTGTTGGGATAAATCACCCTCTAATGAAAATATTTTCATTTCTTTTACCATCTCCTTGTACACTCTTTTGGACATCCCTACCGACATGTATTCGATTTCCCCTAGTTTGTCACTTGGAATTTTCATAGGCTTCCTGAAAAAAGAAAAAGCACAATAATGTTTTCTTAAATGGACATGAAAGTAAATATAGCAAAAAAAATTGATTTTGTAATTATCGGAACATATTACAGAAACATATGTTTATTTATAATACCTTTTATAGGATTTGTTTTTGTTATTGTAAGTTTTTGATATTGCAAGTCTCACGAGTCTCATTGACCATGGCTCTGGAAACGCTTCTTGTAGTAAATGTATAACCCGATTCTTGGAGTCACTGGATTGATTTTTGTATTGTAAGTGGAACTTACGTCTATATTTTCTTTCCACTATATCCCTCAAAGCTCTGTAAAACATTGTTTCCCTCCCATTAACTTCAAGCACCATTTCAGATGAACTGATGACTAATTCATCATCATCATTTACATCCTTAACCATTTTTTTCCTCTTAGGAAAATATTCCATTCCCCTGCTATCGGTCTCTGCATAACATTAAAAAAATGTGAAATCAAGTGTTTAAAAATTGTTGACAACTAATGTTAAGAAATTCATTTTTAGTAAAAGTCAAAGAAAAAATTAATGTTGATTACCTTTCAATCCACCTGTTTCCTCTCTTTGCAACATTTTCATAAATATTTTACGTTCTTTTGCACTCATATTGTGAACAATCTTATCGAGTTTCTTCAATTTTTTTCTCTACATAACACACATTAGCCAATACACATCATTAATATAAACTTACAAATATTTCAAATTATATATTAACTTTTTAATAAAACTTAAAGAACTTGCCTTTCTCTTTTCTTGGGATGAGATCATCACGCTGACTGCAATAAGATGTTTTATTTGAAATTCTATCATCTATCTTGTATAAAAAAAATCAGGAATCATCAGAAATACAAATTATGAAATTTTATACAATCTAGTATTTTAGTGCACTTCATTAAACAAAATACATCAGGGCATCAAGCATATAATTGCACTGGTTAGTATTATTAGTCATTGTGCACTACTAACTCATATGCATATGATATGAAATCAATACTATTTCTTTTTTCAACCAATTGGTGCTTTACATAGATATATGTGCCTTAGACTAGTTTATACAGTGAGCATCGGGGCAATTTTCCTGTACAGTGCACATCGAGGCATTTTTCCTATACAGTGCGCACCATGTACCAAGGAAACATTTTCTTAAAATATCGCTAAAAATGACAGGGTTGACAGGGTTTCGGATCCGATGGAATGAGTGGTACCATTGCAATGAATACCAAATGCCCCATATGCAACTAAATAAACCCTATAAAAATCTATTACTTAAAAAAAAAAACCCAAAAAAATCTATTGCTTATAAAAATAAACTCTATAAAAATACGTTGCTTAAAAAAAGAGGGGAACAAGAAAAACAACAAGAAAGATATGGCTTCCAATATCGAAGGTAACTATGAAACTCTTAATATATATATTTTTAACATGCATTAAAAATAGTTTTGATCAGTAGAATGTAATCACATGCTTGAAATTTCTTCTCTACAGATTTGTATGTCCCTACAGATCCCTTCTAATCTTGGCTCTTCAAAAAAATCCAACCACTCGAAAGTATTTCATGGTAAATCTCTCTTCCAGAAATATTCCCTCGAAATTCTACCAAAAAAATGAACTAATGAATAGTTTTTTTTTCATTTATAAACAAATAGATTTTGAAAAATTAAATTTCCTCTCTTTATTCATTGTGTTTTTTCATATAGTATGTAAAAACATGTATTCAACTATATATTTTAAAAATTAAGTTTGTCGTCAAATCAGTGTGCCTCATTGAATCATGTTCCTTGGTGCGTATATGGTACAAACCACATTGATACCAAATTTATCGACATAATAGAAATGCAAAACTCTATTATTAGAATTTATAGATGTTTTGGTTTGTGAAGATTTTAATGGATGAGATGGTTCGGTGTGTTTCATAGTTTGTCACACTGATGCATTATATATATAGACGCACTGATGCGTTATAAAATAAATAAACACATAAATAAATTTCAATATTGGATTCATGCACGTATTGACAATGGTTTTGGCTCAAATGCAGGGAAAAGAAGGTTATAATATCAAATGGTAAATACTTCAGATTTAAACTCATTCCATATCATTGCAAGTTTGTCAACTTCTCACACACCATTTGAAGTAAGTCTAGATTTTAATTATAATTCATCTATCTAATTGAATTTATGTCATTTATGCATGTGCATCTGAAGAATTGTTCATTGAATTTTGTAGGATCATAAATTGGGATCGAGTTCGGATCAACAAGATATTCCACCAGGGAAAACATGCCTACAAGATATTATCAGGAGAAAGATACCGTAGGAAAATGTTTGATGAAAATGGATAATCTCTTTAACCTGCCAATTGTAACATGTCATCCTCTAGTAACTTGCAGCCTAGGTCAACGGTATTACACCATGAATTGGATCTCTTTTATGTCGCGTCAATGGTATGTGTTTGTTCAAAATGTAAAGGGTTGAAGAAGAACCCTCGACATGTCACGTTTTTTCATTATATTAATGATAGACCAACCAACGTTGATGATAGAATACGTCCCACTGCGGTCAATAATCCAATAGGTGATATAGAAAGGACATGTAGGAACACTTCTATATGCTCATTTTTTCAAAAGTTCGAATCCATATAAACTACGTTTCCTCATAAATTGGATAACTCGTCTCTTTCTATTGATTCAATGGAGAGTTCTTATAGTGAGCCAAAGTATGATATCAACACTACCCAAAACGTCACTACTAGGATATAAAAAAAGTTGTACGAGCTAAGAGAAAAAATGTCCAAGTACACACCAAAATATGTTCAATTCTTGGAAGGTAGGGATGACTTCCCTCTTCCTATCCATCTATAAAGTAAATACCAAACCTGTTACAATCGAGCTTTATATGGCACTTGGCCATCGTCCATGCCTATGCCTAATGTTGGAACCAAATTCTCTTTTTGGGGTAATACTTATATGATTTCCAAGTCTAAAATAGTTGTTGCAAATCTTGGGTTGTTTATCCTTTCACATATATTTTTTCCTCCCAAACAATTAGTGACACTTATGCCATTTTTTGGTCCTCTTTATAGTCAGTCTTCTTGATGAAAATGAATGGACGTCCTTATACCAACATTTTCAAATATTGTGGGGCTAAAGAAAGATAGGAGGGATTATTACCCTATGGTTATAGACTTTAACAAAAATATCAATTAGTTCTCAAGTATATGAAATTGGTTGGGCCTAATGTTGTATTTTTATGTTGTGTTTTGAAAAAGAAATAAAGAAATGTTTTCGATAAAAATTTATAACAAATTTAAAGAAACCCTCATAAAACAAAATGTGAAATGAAGATTACACATGAAGTCCAAAATGAGACCCAAAACCATCAATGATTTTATTAATTCACTTATGGGTAAGGACCAGAATAAGACTTAGAAGTCAAAGGTGGAATGTTACATCACACATAAATGACTAGTGTCTTCTAAGTAAAGCCAAGTCTGACAAAAAATGGATTAAAAAGCCACAATATGTCAATGTCTTGACTCTGCAAAAAAATACAAATTAGTACTGAAAACTAATTCATAAATCTAATAAGAATTAATAGTCTATCAAAAAGAATTGATCAACCTTTTGAAGCATGTGAACAAGAATATTTCATCCTTTAAGTGATTCAGAAATGAATGAAGTAGTAATATAATCTCACTTTATAATAAGAGAAAACCTTATCATAGTTTGTGCTTCTCTCATCTCCCTATTTTTCTTGTCCCTCGAGTCCTTTTATTCTCCAAAAGTAGTTTTGGGTTGTTCCAACTAATTTTACTTAAGTTGCTTAAGCAACTTTTTGTTAGATATGGATAGCTTATAAATAAATATTATAAAAAAATTATAAGGGTATAATAAATACTAACTAATAGGTGGGGACCCCCTATGTATCCTTATTTTTATCACCCTGTTCCTCCATAGATAAATTTGCATCCCATGTCATTCAAAATTTCATAACATGTAAATATCCAATCATCCCATAATAAAGTATTCCAAATAACACTTGTGGCTCCCAAATGTCAAATATGTGTGTGTGTGTGTGTGTGTGTGTGTGTGTGTGTGTGTGTGCAAGCACGCGTGCGCGCATGCACACACACGCTCAAAAATAATAAGTCATTCTGCTATCCAAAAATAATTGTTGTTCAAAATATCTCATGTCCAAAAATAAGTGAATTATGTCCCAACAATCAAATCAAAATAAAGATGACAAAATAAAAAATCATACTTTTTATGTGAGGCAATTTGCCTCTGTCCACTATCTTTAGAATCTACCACTTCGAGCACCTGTGGATCTACCTTGATAGGCATTTTACCTTTGACTAATGATGCCTCTAAGTGCATAACTCCAAAAGAGATATGTTTTTCTTCATGTCTAGGGTGTTGGGAATGAGATGTAACTAAATGTGAAGATGTCTCGGATTGGTCAGACTTAGAATAATTGACCAATTTTTTTCCTTTAATAGGTTTAGGTTCTTGATCAATGGACTTAAGTATTTTTAAGGGCTAAGTTGAATGAGCTTGTGATGTCATCGATAATGTGTTTAGTTCATTGCTTAAGAGGAGGAAGCAGTAATGACAAAGACATTGTGGGCCATCTGTAAAAATGAGTTTGGGGAGGATGTACAACATTATTCCATCCATCATTGAATGGAACTTCTAGTGGTAAGGATACATGTGGTTGCACTGTCATGCCATAAATTCTAGTATGAGGATGCAATGGTGGTATTTCAAGTGAACGTGGAGGTCGGAAGGCTCTTTACCTAGCTACGTTCAAGAAACATGTTTGTAAAATTTGATCGAATTCTTTAGAGTCTGCATCAAAGTGAATGGATAATTATAACCTCGTGTTTCCTCTTTGCCAGAAATCATTTATCCTCCGTTCTCTATTTCCTCCGCCATAGTTGTCTCTACTGAAAAATATCATCTATAACCGTGATAATCCAAATAGCATAAGTATAAAGCAATAGTAAGATAGAACATCTAATACAATTTATCTAAATTATTAGATTGGCTCTGACCTAACACAACCATAAAACATAAATGGGAAATGAAAAGGGATAAAGTGAATCAAGGACATAAGAATAATATTCATCAACCACATCTAATATACAAGTCTGCAATCCATGAATGTTTGATCATTATCAAAAGAAATATGTTCATCTTTCATTCAAAATCCATAACAAATATTTTCCAGCTAACAAAATTTTGTCTCTTTCCTTGTGCTTTACCATGTTGAACATATCCAACAATCCTCTTTTATATAAGCGTGACTAAAAAAATGGTGAAGGGAAATAAATGACAGGGAGATTTAGGGAATAATTTTATGAAAAGTGAAATTGATGAAGGAAATTGAACTTATATAACAATAAAATTCAACATGTTTCCATTATCATATTATCATTTCATTTTTTCTAGCCAAACATTATAGAAATGTTCCCAAGATATAATCAATCATCCATAACGGATATAACAAAAACTTCAATTTTAAATTTTATAGACAGGGAATTGACGAGAACAAGAAATCAATGAATGGACTTTTGAGGAATAACTTGTGAAAAATGATATTGATGAAGGGAAATGGAGTATATATAATTATCCTTTTGTTTTTCATCACCCTTTTATCAACAAGAACCATTGAATGTA
This sequence comes from Picea mariana, assembly GCA_032191745.1. NCBI lineage: Eukaryota > Viridiplantae > Streptophyta > Pinopsida > Pinales > Pinaceae > Picea > Picea mariana. The sequence goes on from JASDQU010818082.1 coordinate 33,404, forward strand.
GTTGTTTCATAAGTTGGTCATAATTTATACACTTACAGAAATCAAAAAATCTACTTTCATTTCAATCATCAAATTCCTCTTTCACATTATACTGAAAATACTTCTCATCAATGTTATAAACCATCATAACAACGAAACAGGATAAACTTATCTTTGTTTATTTTCTGAATGAAAACCACAATCGAAACCCTTAATAAATCGTGGATATGTCCAAGAAAACCACTATCAAGCATATAACACATAAGAGATTTAGGGTTCGAATTTATTTGTTTGTTTGACAAGGGTTTTGAAATCAATAGTTGGGATATATTCACTAACAGTAAGAACAAATAGAGAGGTCATGTTCATCACTCGAGCCTTTTCTTTTAAACGTTTCTTTAAGATTCGATCTAGGTTATGGAACCTATGAACCCACGATCTAGGAAATGAGATAAAGTATCATGGCATAGGCCATATGTGATAAACAACTCCAGCTAACCTTTGAATTGACCTTTAAATATTATATCTCAACCAAGTTACAAATTCCAAAACCCAAGTTCTAGTTCAAATTGAAACCTGGGTAATACCCAAGGGTAAAATAGTGGCGTGGTATCGTAACTTCTCTTCCTATGGGAAATAAAGGATTCTTATATAATCAAAGAAATTGAAACCCAAAATTCTTTTGGTGCAAATGGTTGTTAGACTGAACCATATCATAAAATTTTGAACCAACCAAACATGCCAACACTGTGTAAGTACGGTGGGTATTTCTCAATATGCTTCACAGGTTTCAAGTTCGAACCTCAAATGTAAACAAAAACTGTAAACAAAATTATTTTTTGACACAAAACAAAATGGAAAGTGGGATAATGAATGAAGTGACTGTAGCTCAGAACTCTTTTATTTTTTTTAACTGCTAATTGTTAAGTGTGGACACAAATCAATCCCCCTAGCTTCACTAGAAACTAGAACAAAACAAGACAGTACACTGCTATTTCCTTAGATTTCAATTATCAAATGAGAAATGGATATAGAACATACCTTTTAAATATTGAAGATCCGACTTTACCAATGCAATCCAAGCTTCGTTACGAGGCTTATGGAGAAATATCTACAAATAAACACAAGCCAACGAAGACAAGAATAGCAGAGTCTATTTGATATGAAACTATGTATGTGATCAAGGAATCATACAATATGAACAAATAACATTCATATAGGAAAGAAAAGTATATCTGTATTAAAGAATGTGGAAGAAAGATACAACCAGATACCTTGATGTCGTCAGGTTCCTTCCAACAATTGCTTGCTTCCCACACACTTCTTGCTCCAAGTATTCTGAGACCATGGATCTAATAGCTACTCACAATCTGTCTTGACAAAGCAAAGTGCAAGGCCAACAAACAAGCTCCAAAAACTCCAAGCTACAAAACTCAATAACAAGCCAATCTAATTCCAAGCCAAGCTAACTTTCTCCATGAGAGCTCCTGTGATTAGGATGATCCCATTAAATCATAAGGTGAGGAGATTAGGATGATCCCATTAAATCATGAAAGAGAGTAAGATCCAAACCGTTTGGAGGCCACCTCACCATAAAAGATTCTCCTTTTAGAAGCATCGAGAAGATGCCCATTTTTACCACGTACGAAGGCCGCCTCACCCTAACTATAGTGCATCCTACAGAAACTCCACAGTCTAGCTATGGTGCAGCTTGTGGAAATCAGACATTTCTACACCCTGTGTATAGAGAAGCCTGTGGAAATCCTCTTTAATAGGGTTTTACTAAGGAAAATACAACTTCTTCTCTCAGGAAAAATTCCTCTCCCTTGTTTCTTCAGGAATTCAGGCCACTAACCCTTAGGAAGGCAACATATAGGTTTACATCATTAACGGTCATAAGGGTGATGAAAATAATGTGTAACAGAGAGCCCCCCAAAGTATGAATTTAGAACAGAGTGATAGCTGAAATAATTTGTCGAGTGTGTGTAGGGAACAAAGAACATGCCAGTCAGAAACCTACCAAAAAACAAGGAAATATAGTACAATAATATATCATCACTGAGGTAGGCATTCCCATACTCAGAACACAAATGACTCAAAGCATAAATGTCGACATGCAAAGATCCATTTCAAGTAAGATAGGTCATGGCCACCAAACATACATTGTGGATCCATGCCATTATGACTCAAATTTGAACATAGACACCAAAAATACATTATGGATCTATGTGTTAAAGACTCAAATTTGAACATCGCCATGAGACATACAATGTGGATCTATGCAACAGTACAAACTAAATATAC
>JASDQU010818082.1:49571-64927 GCA_032191745.1 Picea mariana
GTTAATAAACTAATGCATGTTCACTTCCTAAGCATTAATAGATTATTCTGTGGAGTGATTTTATCACAAAATTGTGTCCCATTCTGGTTAAAAACACCTGTGTCTTGTAACCCCCCTGCTTCTACCTTGAGTGAGACCTCACCTTCTTTGCAGGTGTTTCCAAAAGGGTCGGTAGTTGGGTTTTGTTGGTGCACTGTTAAGCATTGAACCCTGGGTCTACCCTTGTGCCAATAGTTATACTGATTTAGATTGGGATGGAAGTTCTTTTGATAGGAAGAGCACTTCATGATGTTATTTCAGTTTTGTTTCAGCCATGACTTCATGAAAAAGTAGGAAGTAATCATGTATTTCTCTCAGCACGACAGAAGCATAATACATTGAAGCATGTTCCACCAATTGTGAAGCCATATGGTTTCGTAAGTTTTTGACAGGTCTATTCGATCTAGAGTTGGAAGCCACCATGATTTTATGTGATAACCATAGTTGTATAAAGATGACAAAGAACCCAGTGTTCCATGATAAGTTGAAGAAAATAGAGATCTGGTATCACTACATTTGTGATATGGTGCAAAGGGGCATTGTAAAGCTCTAATATGTTGGCATAGATGAGCAGGTTGCACATGTGTTGACCAAGCCTCTATCTTGTGTGAACTTTGAGTACTTCTGAGACAAGATTAGTGTTGTCTGAAAGGACCTCCCTCGAAAGGGGGACTGATGTTGATGATACTATGGTATCCTGACCAGCAACGGGTAGCTCTGTTAAGATTTTATATCCTAGGGGATTGATCATCCCTGGGAAGATCTCGAAGGTTCGATAAGGATGGTCTATCAGAGTAACCGTGCATGTATATGTTAGTTGTGGTCAGTAGTGGTAGCTCTGTTAGGATTTTATATCCTAGGGAATATTATGATTCCTGGGAAGATCTCGAAGGTCTAGTAAGGACGGTCTTTCAGAGTACTACGTGGTAGCTTGTTAGGATTTTATATCCTAGGGAATCTTATGATTCCAGGGAAAATCCCGAAGGTCCTGTAAGGACGATCATTCAGAGTACCAAAAAATGTTCTTTTTATGCACCTACTCACTTTGTTGCCATATATTGATGATGAAGTTGTACAATCCTCGTGTTGTTGATGATCTTGTATCAACTTCATGTTGTTGGTGATGTTGGTGTTCTAGCTTCATGCTATTGATGTTGATGTTTCAGCTTCATGCTGGTGATGATGATGATGATGATGATGTTACTCTAACTCCATGTTGTGAGCGATGATGATATTGATGATCATAGAAAATTCTGATGATTTATAGATATGACATTTAGTGTTCCAGATATTGATGATGATGTTTCCCTCTCCTTTTCTTGATGATGTTGTGTTGGGTCATGTCAGTAGAATACCCTTCTCATTAAGGTGGAGTATTGAATTATTGTAACTTCAAAGAATATTCTAATTATATTTGAGTTATTATATTATAGATCAAATCCCCTTTTGTGGATTGATCATGTTGTGTCTTGTATAAGATCAAATCCCCTTTTGTGGATTGGTTAAACCATATTTATATGGTGGTATTTGTAAAGTCATCCCCTAGTGTTTATAAAGTGGTTTTAACCACATCTAGAAGAAGTCGGCCCTACTAAGTGAAGAGACATAACCCTAGTGCCTCCTCAACTAGTATTTATATGTGAGGATGGTTCCTCACTTACACACTCTCACACTCACTCATCTAGTGTGCATATCTTGAAGGAAGTTGCAGTTGTAGGAGGAAGGAGAAGAGAGGTGCATGCTCAGTCTTAGTTTATTTTTGGTGTTTTAGTCTTAGTCTTGGCATTGTATTGGAAATACATTATTGAGGAAGTTTTGTTTGTTTTTCTCCCCCATGAGGGTTTCCAAGGATAAAATGTTGCATACCTTGTGGTTGTGTTTCTTTCAGTGATCCTGTTTATGTTGTTGTTTTGGAAATGCTTTGAATGCTCATGTAATTTGGAAATGACCTAATAACAACACTAAACTTAACATTAATAACTATGGTTAGTGTTGCCACTAGGGGACGACTAAGGAAATCTGCGACATGGTTGGTGCTATCCATCTTGTACTTGATATTCTAGTGTAATTACTGCAAGTCTGTGGACCACTTATGATGGTGGTAATTCTATAACTTTACTTGTGTCTTCATGAATTGTAGAGACCTATGAAAAGTGTGGATGATCATTTCCTTCCCTAGAATGTAATGCTTCCACTATCGACATGCTTACACAATGGAGTCCAACACTTTTTCATAGGTGGGGTATCTACAAACAACATCGTATAGAGTTTCACTATGATAGGATATTATATGCCCCTGTTGAGTGAGGACTGCATCAATAGCATAATCTGAAGCATATGTCTCAATCTTAAATGGTTGTTGCATATCTACAAGAATGAGGACTGGTGTTGAGCAGAGGCAAAATTTCAAATCCTCAAGTTCTTTTTGTTGGGGAGTGGACCAAAAAAACTTGGCCTTTAGTCCACTCTTAGTCACTTGGCTTAGGGCCCAAGCGATATTAGAGAACCCCAACAAAAATTGTCGATAAAAGTTGGTGAGGCCCAAGAATCTTTGGATCTTGATCATTGTCTTTAGGGCCGACAAATTGTGGATGACTTGGATCTTGGTTGGGTCCGCAAGTACACCCTGCTCATCCACGATGTATCCCAAATATTGGATTTGTTGCATGCTAAAGGAACACTTCTCCAAATTGGCATATAACTTGCATTTTCATAGGTCTCCCAATACCTGTTGAATATGCTGCAAATGTTACTCCCAAGTTTTGTTGGATATGAGGATGTCATCCAAATATACAACCACAAAGGAGTTTGTGAATGGCCTTAATATATCATCCATAGTCCGCATGAATGTGGTTGGGGAATTATTCAAGCTAAAGGGCATGACCAACCACTCAAAGAGGTCTTATTTAGACTTGAAGTTTTTCTTTCGCACATCATTTTACTCAATCAGCACCTGGTGGTAGCCTGACTTTAGATCAATATTGCTAAAAAACTTATTTATCTTGAGTTGAGTGAGAAGATTATCAATCCCGAGAATTGGGTTTCGATTCTTGACTGTGATCTTTTTTAGGGCTCTGTAATTAATACAAAATCACCATGTCCCATCCTTCTTCTATACCAGAACAATTGGGATACCACAAGGTGGGGAGATTGGTCTGATGTGGCTCTTCAGAACACCTATATACAGGGCCATTAGTAAGAGGACCATTAGGTGTCAGATCAATGGATTGCTTTACTTGACAGTGCAGAGGCACCCCAGTAGGCAAGGTGAATATGTCTTTATAGTCCTCTACTATTTCATCCACCAGTTTTTCCTAGGCAAAGAGACCCCATGCAAAGGTTTTTGTGGTTGAAGTGACCTTATGTTCACCTCCACATCGAACCATATAGAGGAAAAATCTCTCGATCTGAGAGACCACCTTCCTACACTGCTTTGTGGAGATCAAAGAGACCGTAGTGTTTGGTACTGCCTTCGATACTGTGTAGAGTTTTTCTCCCAAAGTAATAATGACACTATGGGGCCTAGATTCATAAACAACATGACACTTCCACATATATGGTTTTTCTAGAAAACATTACAAACTTCAAGAAGGGAAACATCACACAATACCTTGTCTTTGAATGGTTTGATGTTGTAGTGCAAGCGAAATTGTTGGCTAAAGCGGATGTCTCGTCCCTGGTAGAGCCAACTGATGGTGTATAGGTGAGGATGTGGCATCTCTTTTAGGTTAAACCTATTGAAAACCTTTGTTGATATCAATTTCTTATGGCTACTATCATAAGAAAAATATGTTCGTTGGGACAGATCCAACCTATCCGGCTGTGAAGTCGGTTACAGCCTCTTTGATAGCTCGGAAAGAGGCAAAGACTACCTTCACCTCAGATGTTACTTTTCCTGAGGTGGTAATAAAAGGGAAAAAGGAGAGGTGAAATACTTATGAGAATTCTTTCTTAGGACCGCCCACCCTGGGTGTTGTCCTCCGTCAGCTTCATGGATGGCCAAAATGGTCTGGGGGATGAAAATTATGGACAATGGCGTGAAAATAAGTGTGTTTGTTTTTAGGATAGACAACTAAAAAAAGAGAAAAAAGAGTTCTTCACTCCCTTAAATCCTTGGAAAATGGCCCAGAATGGGTTCCCAGGGTAAACCAGAGTACCAGACAGTAGACCGGTGGATGCCTCCAGTAAAAAAAGTGAAAAATAAGGGTGAAAAGTGAGTTTAAAAGCTACAACCAAGTCTTTTAAGATGGTTGTAAATTGTGAACAACAAGTTGTTCAAATCTTTTAAGGTAGGGAAACACGCCCATAATGGCTTGGTACTCCCCAGGGTGACCTAGGAAGTGATCCCAGAAAATTGTCAAATAAAAAGGGGGGGATGTAAATCAAGATGGAAAACCTTTTTTGGAGTTGTTATAGCTAAGTTTAGGAGAGTATTTACAACTGCAATTTATTTTCATGGAAAAAGGGTGGACTGATAAAAGGTTTGACTTTAAAATGTATTTATTTGTGAATTTTTAGTTTATTAACAAATGCATTGGCCAACAAACCATTTTAAAGGTTAATTCGATTAGGAAAATACCTATTATCTAGGAACTGTGCCAACCAGTATAAGAAGAGTAGTCTTAGTGGACCACGGTAATTAGGTTGAAGAGTGTCCCATGCAATTCCGAGAAGCATGGATTAGCCGCTTCTCTTCACTCGCGTTTTCGGGCTCTTAAAGCCGCTTGGATGGAAGAAGGATACCTACGAAAAGGAAGAGGCCCAGGACCCCCCTAAAGGGATTTTTAGTCAAGATTACCCAAGCAGTGTAGTATCCCAACCAAGATGAGCTATTCAACTCCTTGACCGCGTGGTACTAAGGAAAGACCACTCAATTTATACTAACTAGACAACTTCTGAGGGGATCTTGATGAATACTCCCTGGCTTTGACACTTAGTATTCTATAAAATTGAAATTTTTGTAAATAAAGGACCAGGCCATCCACATGGTGAGGTCATGTCTCGCTTTCGCAAGCATGCCTCTTGGTCAATAAATTGAAATCTATCTAAATCTTTATACAAAAATAAGTAAATAAGTATATTACATATATGTCACAGCTAAATAGTATGTGTACGCATATAGCTAAATAATATAGGTTTTGTTTTGAATGTGTATGGGGCGGACCCCTACTTTGTTTTCATGTTTTCTGTGGTTTTCTTAATGTTTTGATTTGTTGATTTTCCATGGCCCCTTTAGGGGCATCCACCTATAGATTAGTATAGCGGGAAATATACAATAAAGAAATACAATATTAACTAATTACAAGTAAACAATTATACCATTCAACCCAAAGGAATGGGTTGAGGCTCTTTGTGAGCGGAAAAGACACCATATGCATGAAATCCTCGACAGAGTCTTTGTATGGGGATTGGAAGTTTACTTAATCAAATTTGAAATGAAGAGGATTATTTACGAAATAAAAAATCACATTTTATAAACAGAAATTTGTAAGAAAATTGGTCAACCTATCTACACAACAAAAGCATATTGACATGGGTACATGTGAAAAAAAATTTAGAATGAGTGTAAGTGAATTCAAGGTGAAAATGAGTGTGAATGGGTGAATTTACCAGTCAGATCTGATTTTTTTCTCCGTTGTCCTGGTGGCCACTTTGCCTCAAACAGGTCTTTAAATGGTCCCCAACCACTTAGGAGAAGCGAAATAGGTGACAGGATTGTATCCTTGCAGGCAAACAACGAAATTTTATTTATTTTATATGAAAAAACTGAAATAAATGAAACAAAAATTTACACATAAAAGTTAGATAACAATCAACTACGATGGTTGTCTCGGGGGGAGAAATTGACCAAAATGGTCAATTTTCCTGTTTGGGATAGCAAGGTTAATAGCAGAAAATCATAATAGAAATTTACATGAAAAATAAAGAAGCAAGCAAGTATAAACATCCAGTTAAGGGGTTAATTTAAGGGCTGTCCTAAGGGGCCCTATGACTCCTTGCCACTAACTAAGGCTGAAAACAGTTGAATACTTCAAGAAATCTGCACTACAACATGTCAAACAAAATAAACAAGGCTATTAGTAAATGAAAGAAAGTAATTTAAACCCAAGGAAGCAACAACAAACACCTAGCTAACAAATCCCTCTTGTAGATAGCTAACATAACAAGTAATTACTACTGTCCCTCAACCCTTAACCAACAAGTGACATTTCCAACAACCAAAATTTAACAAGTATCACACAGACAAAGAGATTTGGAAAATTTCAACAGATCTTTGGTACTATAGTCATCCTCCCTTTGTACAATGCCATCCCTCTTATTTATAAATAAGAGGTGAAGGCTTAGGGTTAGGTCACAAGACACTTGTCACTTTTGGAAAAGTGACAAGTGGACCAACCCAAAGTGTTTTTGTTTTTAACCAAAAAGTAAACTTATCCAAAAGGGATCTTATCCAAAGGGAATCAAATCAGATTTGATTTGACCCTTTAGTGGAAATGTATACAAGCCAAAAGTAAATCATGTGAGACTAAACTATTACAAAATGACATTTTCATAAAATGAAAAAAATTAGTATGCCACATCATCATTTGCCTCGGGATTTGTGACATCCCAAAGACTCTTTTATTTCTACCATGTTTTGTAGTTGTAGATGAAGTGAACTAGGATAGTTCCCGGTCATCCATGGCTACCAGATTCACCGGGATGAAGCCCCAAGATGTGGGGAAATTGAAGAGATGCTTGGGAGGGAAAGGGGAATTTAGGCTTGGTCGTTGTATGTAAGGAAGTTCCCACTATTAAGGAATTTTTTATACATGATTATACCCCCCCTTTTCTTCCCAGAAGTTTCCCTGTGAGTTGACCGAATCATGGCTTTGATTTGGCCTTTTCCAGCGAACAGACCCCTTGGGCCTAAACCTTGGGGGGATTTTCCCCTATACCAAATACCCACAAAAATAAGTTTATATGTTTCCATGTTGTATCTGTATTCTCTACCTTTCCTTTTCCTTTCGTTTGGCACAAATCTGACTCTGTATGAGCAAGATATGGCCCCAGAAAGGTACGAGGGAAGGAGCTGGTCGGGAGACTAATCAGGAAAAAATTGAAATTGAGGAAAATTTATGGGTTGGACACCAGAATTGATAGGCTTCTACAGGCCTACATACCTATAGCTGAAATGGGTTTTCCTCATTTGGCCCAATTTGGCCTCGGAGGCCCCCAATTAGGCCTCCTTTCCATGCTTTTGGGCCAATTACGAGCATCTATCACTCTGGGATGCACCACTAAATTTCTGGGCTGAATTTGAGGAGGTGAATTCCATGGTTGCATTCTTGACTTATCCTTGGTTGTTTCGACTATTTACAGGTTAAATTCTGCATCTGTATGGAAAATTTATGGCATTAAAAATCCGAGTGACCTTGGGAGGGGGAATTAAAATTTTTATTATATAGCTTAAATATATATATATACAAAATTTATTATAATTTTTTAATAATAATTTTATTTTATATATATATATATATATATATATAATTAAATTAAATTTAAATAAAAAATAAAATTAAAAATTAAAAAAAAAAACTTTATAATGTACAAAAATTATAAAATAAAAACTAAAATTTAAATTAAATAAAAAAAATAATAAGCCCCAAAGAGTCGTTGGCGATGGTTGGAGTGTGTAGAGGTGGAGCAGAGGTGGTTGTTGTGCACAACTGTGAGGTGGAATGGGGATGGAAGGGGGGAGCGCGGAGCAGACTCATGCATGGTAGGCGGAGGGGAGGTGGGCATTGTGCGCATGGGGAGTGAGGTGGAGGGAGGAATGGAGAACGAAGGAGGGGTGGAAGAGTGAGTTGGGGGTACGGGGTATGTGAGTGGAGGGAATGGGGGTGCAGGGTTGGAGGAAGAAGAGGAGGGAATTCATGGGGGTTTTTTCTAGTTTGGAGAGATGCATAGAGAGAGGAGTAAGGAGGAAAAGGAGGGGGTTGGGAAACACGTGGTGGAAGGAGGGAACGGGTAGACGTAGGGAGGTGAGGCCATGCGTAGAGGTAAGAGGAGGTCACGGGCGAGGTGGTGAGGTGGTGGAATGGGGGAGGTGTTGGTGGGATTGAGGGTGGTGGTGGTGGACGGGTGGTCAACCACCACTAAAACAAAATTTGATTCTTTTTTAATTTTGTGGGTTTTTTACTATGTAAAGGAGATTGAGAGGTCTTGGGTTCAAATCCCCTCCCCTCCTTTTTTGATTTTTTAGCCAAATATTTTGGCATATAAGAAGGGGAAAGGGGGGAGGTTGGGGTTTCAAAGCCCCTAGCTTCAATTTTAGCATGCACATGCCAGAATATTCAACAAAACTCATAATCTTATAAAGATTTAAGGGAGCCCTGGAGGCTTGGACCTGGTGCCCAAGAGGATTTTGAATCCCCTCTCCCTTACAGATTTTCTTAATAAACTCTCTGGGAAAGAATAAAAACTAGCACACTAATGTCTGAACCAACAGATTGACTAAACCCATCAATATTCAATTCTAAACCATGAAGCAAATCACCACAACCATAACCAAATTTGACAATCCTAAGCAAAAAATCACGGGTTGAAGAAGTAATGAGGTATGGGTACCTGTACCCTGTGCTTAGGGATGGAGTATAACCTAGATTGTTGCCATGGAAAATCTAAAACTGATGTTTGGAACCCCTCATCTTCCACTGAATACCTCAATTGCAAAGCTCCCTCCCTCTCTAATGCACCTGTCAAATGAGCCAGAGGAGAGGAGGGTGGGTTTTGTATTTTCCCAAAAAAAAAAAAAAAATCTAATTTCTCCAATTTTTCATGAGAGATGCATGTCCTGTCCTTAATTTTCTCCATTTTTTTATTTTTTTATTTTTCCACTATTTTTTAATATTGCTCGAAAATTGTATCAAGTCAAAGTTTGACTTTGACTTTGACTTTTGACCATGACCTTGTTGACTTAGCCATAAAATGTTTCCAGATGAAACGGGGTCGGAGTTAGACACAGAGCACATCGTTGGAAATGTCTCGATGATTTTGTCGATAATATGTGGTCACTAATCCAAAATGATGACACCTCATCCCTCAATTTTAGACCGGAACAGTTGCCACTTAAAACCTATGACCTGCTGGTGGGCCCACATGACACCCAATCTTGCGAAAGGTGCCATATCACAATACGATATCCAATCGAGAAAAATAAAGTATCGTAATAAAGTTATTGACGAGTAATTCAATGGGATGACCATATATTTGTGTGCTGGGGCCATTAATAGTTGTTCTATTTGTCTTGAAATCCCACTATGTGAGTTGGTTGGCCCCCTTTGCCCGACATAGTTGAAAAACTTGTGACATCTCTAACTAGGCCATCCGAGGTCAGAATGAGGAAAATGAGGAGTCGTTGGAAAGGTGCTTGATTCCACTACGGCGTGTAATTTTTGAATGCCTAATTTAAAACCCCTTAATAACAAGTTTTTAACCTTTAACTATTGTAACCCATCTAGTGTCCAAAAGTGGTCATGAACTTATGAAGGCTCATTCTCACCAACCGAGGGTCAAAACCAATTACGAGATATATGTTGGAAATTTCTCGCACTTACCTACACCATACTTAGGTTTAATTTTATTTTTAAAATGGAAATCTGAACATAATCAGACCAGGAAATCATAGTTATTGGTTTTGGCCATTCGGGTGACACAAACTTTGTGTCCTCCGTAGGGGGGTCATACGGACTCAGAATGAGGCTCATGATAACCCGTTGGAAATATTTTCTTGATACTAAAATATGGAAGTGTTTTATTTCCCAAAATGTGACCAAAATTCATTTTATTTTATGCGAAAGGATACTGTCCCCATGGGACCTACCTAGTGACAGGCAAAAGGGGCCAACGATAAAATTTATGCAAACTACGTGCTTAGCCCATCAAATATGAGATGTGAATCCTTGACATGAAGAATTACGATGTGGGAGGTTTTTAGAACTCAAAAATTACCCCGAGGAGGCCTTTCATGAGGGAAAAGTAACATGGTCCCATGACAAGCCGAGCAAGGTCGGGATGGTCCTATTTGGGTACCGTTTAAGATGTTGATGGACATAGTGATGATCATGGTTGTTATAATTCTTCCCAACAATTGATAGTAGGGTAAGGAAAACCATGAATTTGATATCCATTTGACCTTACTATCCCTCAACTAATCCTGGAAGCACTGACCCAACTGAACGCAACAACCTTGAACTGAACTGGATTGTTTCCAACTGACTTGACCTTGTTATCTGACACTCTATAGTGCCTGATAAGTATTTAAATACTTATATAAAAAAACTATAATGGAAGCCAAATGATACTCTTTCAAGATCAGAGGCCATGGTCACTATGACCCCTGCCACTATCTTTGACTAGAACCATATCCCAAAGGGTTGCTTGTGGAGAAATGAAGGTGTTAAACACCATGTTGAGCCCAAAGAATATTTTTGGGTCAACATTCTTGGTGCCGGAGGGGAAATGCCTTCCAAATCATGTAGAACAATGGGATCACCCACGTGACAGTTGAGAATACTCGGTGGAAATTTGTACTTTCAAAGTGATCGAGGTGGGTGAGGGGGGTATTCAACTGTAGTATAAGGACCATTTTTCACATTAGGCATAACCAAAGAATGAAAGAGGTGTAGTAAATATATACAACAAAATTTATACTAAGATTCACAAAGGATAGAAGAATGGGAATATTGACCTAGGTTTTGTTGAGCAATGTGGCTCAAGTGACATAGGTCCCTCACCTGGATTATGGATTAACTATGAGAATCGAGGCTTAAGGTGAACCTTGGCTCAAAAAAAAGTCTCATGCATGCCTTCGATCCTCGACACACAAACAAGCAAACATGGATCTTTTGAAATCAGCGACCCACTAGAGAAAAACTAGAAATCAAACCAGTCAATCAAGGGAGTAAAGAAATATGAAAAACGTTTGGTAGTAGGTGTTGAAATATCTCAGTGCTCACAAGTCATGGAACTTCCTAGGAAAAATGAATGTTGCTTGGAAAAATTAGATTATATGTGCTTGGGTAAAGTGTATTTGCAATCACATATCTATGTAATCCATCATACCATCATGGTTTCAGCTTCACCAGAGAATGATATGCTACCCCCTTAGACTTTCCCTATTGACTTTGATTAAATAACAATCTGGTTTACTCCTATTTAAGATGATATTAAGTTAGAGTTTCTCATAGGCCAAGCATGATAAAATGATTCCTAAGTGTGTATTATTTTCAAACAACCATATAATAGCAAGGACAGTACCCTTCCCATGAACACCAAACAGACCAAAAATTAAGAAGAAGAGGGCAGCTTATGGAATTAAAAAGAAAAAGACCAAAAATCGAGGAAAAAATCAAAAGGCTCTTACAACCAAAATTGAAACCAAATAGGAAAAAAGGCTCCAAATTGAAAACAAGGAGATATATACAAGCATAAATAGGCAACAACAAATACATACAAATAGAAAATAAATAAGTGGTTACTTATGTACAGGATGATGAGGTCCCTCATGAGTAAAATAACTTTAGGTGTCAACCATTCATGGGGAATTGGAGTGGTTCGCCATCCAAGGTTTTTAATCTAAAAGCATGTATCCCTAAAACCTCATAGATTATGTAAGGACCCAACCATAAAGAATCAAACTTGTGGTGTTTGGATGGGGCCTCATGTGCTTTTTCTCATAGTAGGAAATCATCTCCTACTTTGTAATTTACCATTATGGCTCTTTTATCAAAGGAATGTTTAACAATGTATTGTTTCTTTTGGAGGTGTTAGAATGCATATTTTATTACCTCTTCTAGTTCAATGAGTGTGTCTAAACGATGTTGTAAAGGTTGGATATCATCTTCTTCCTTAGCAATAGCCAACCTCAAGGCTGGAATTCATAAGTGAACAAGCAAGACAACAGGGGCTCCATACACCAAAGTGTAGGGACTTTGACCCATTATTGTCTTAGGGGTTATACGATCAAACCATAAAGAAAAGTTTAACTTTGTGTACCAACCACACTTCTTATCTTTGACTATTATCTTAAGGATATGAATCATATTTTATTTGTAGATTCAACCAATTCATTACCTTGGGGGTAATAGGTGGAAGATCAAAAAATTTGGATACCATACATGACACGAAAGTGAAGCATGAAATCAGACATGAAAGCTGATCCATTATTAGTTAGTATCTCAGTAGGGGTTCCAAATCAGGATAAAATGTTACACTCAATGAATTATACCACTTGTTGACTTGTAGAATTCCTAAGGGAAATTCTTCAACCCACTTTGTAAAGTAGTCAGTAGTTATTAAGATGAATATGTGACCAGCACTATAAGGCGGTGAAATTGGCCCTATAAATTCCATGCCCCATCTTGCGAAAGAGACTTGCACTTCAATAGGCCTAAGAGGCAAGGAAGCTAAATTTTTCTTCCAAGTGAAGACCTGGCAAGCTTCGCATTTTTGAACTAGTAAATGGGCATCTTGGTGGAGTGAAGGCCAAAAGTAACCTGCATGTAAAAATTTTGCTACAATGGTTTTGGATGAAAAGTGACCTCCACAAACCACGGAATGGCATTGTTCAAGTGCCATTTGGGCTTGATCAGGAGTCAAGCATTATGAAAAAATCCCATCAAGGTTTCTTCGGTAAAGGATTTGGTCTTGTAAAACATACCAGAAAACTTGTAAACGAAGTGTTCATTTGGATTTTGTATCCATGTTTGGTGGGTAAACACCATTGATCATAAAATACACGATAGGTCCATACCATGGTTGTGAGGCTAACTCAGTTTTGTTAACCAAATATTTGAACGCAATCAAGTCATCTACTTGAGTTGGCTCAGCTATGACTGAGGCATGGGATTGGGTTAGCAATTCATACAACCCTGTCCCCCTTATGGTTTTCGTCGGTTTAGTGTCCAAGTCATATTCTTGCATGCGCATGATCCATTTGGACCACTTACTATGCATTTTGGTTTGATTCAAGGTAGTTACTAAGAGAGATGTGGGCACAAAAACCTAGACTTTGTGGCCTTGGATGTAATTTCAAAATTTCTCCAAAGATTTATATAAAGAATAACCATGTTTCTCTAGTGGAGAATAGTTCATTTGGTGTGTCTTCAAATTCTGGCCTACAAAGGCAATTGGCCTAATATTTTCCTCATGATCCTTTTGCAATAAGATTGCAGAATTGTTTTCCTCTGATGAATTAGTGTACATGAAAAATTATTTAGAGGGATTAGGACTGATTAACAGAGGGGTTGAAGCAATGGCTTGCTTAATGGACTCAAAATCTTGACGGGTAGGGGGGTTCCATTTGAACCAAATGTCTTTCTTCATAAGTTGATTTAGAAGTTTGAAAACTTGAGAAAAATCAGGAATGAAGTGTCTCACGAAGTTTATCTTTCCAAAGAAAGATTGGATTTATTTTTTATTAGTAGGTAAGCAAAGCTCTTTGATTGCTACCACTTTCTCGGGATCAACTTTGACACCTTCTCAAGAGATGATGTGACCCAAAAAAATTCCCTCCATAACACCAAAAATGGTCTTCTTAGGATATAAATATATGCCAAACTTACGACATCTAAGAAGAACCTTCCTGAGGTGATCAAAATGACTACTTCCTTCTTTGGAAAAGACTGTGAGGTCATCGAGGTAGACAATGATCATATTACCCAATAAGCCTTTGAAATCAATGGCCATGGAACACTGAAAGGTGTTCCTGGAATTAATCAAGCCAAAAGGCATCTTGTTATATGCATATGTGCCTCAACGGGTAGTGAAGGTGGTTTTGTGACTATTAGAAGGCTTGAGGGATATCTGATTGTAACCTAAGAAACATATAAAAGGGACATCATTTAATCCCTAGACACTTGTTGGAGGATCTCTTCCATTGGTGGCATGGGGTAATTTTCTTTTAGGGACACCCTATTCAAATGTTGAAAGTAGACACACAAACGAATATCACCAATTTTCTTCCTAACAAGAACCAAATTAGATACCCATTGTGAGTAAGGAGCATGGTATATGACCTCGGATGCTTCCAAATTGTGTAATTCGGCCTTAATTTCTTGTTCTAAAGAAGGGTTGTTCTTTCTTTGTCTCTTCCTGTGAGGTTTGGAATCAAGGATTATGGGTATGGCATGGAATGTTGGCCCTTGACCAGGTTTTGAGGAAACGATGGTCATGTGTGACCATTCTTGGGACTTCGACAGGTTGGTCAAAGACGGAGCTCCCTGGCGAAGTGGAGATCGTGGGATCTTTCCCTTTTTGCGGGTTTTTTGGGTTTTAGGGTTTATGTAATGGGTATGGGATGTCGGCCCATGAGTTTACCCATGTTTAGGACTCTTTTGTAATGTATAAATAAGTAGCTAGGCGATGTAATAAAAGACCGGTGTGCTAATTGCTAGTGTTGGCTATGTGAAAAGAAGTGTGAGAGAAGTTCAATCTGTGTGATTGTAGTTCTGATCGGCTTTGTGCAAGAACCTATGAAGCTTGCTAAGTGAGAATAGTTGTGAATGATTGGTGCATACTGTATATGAAACTTGTAGAGCTTATTTCAAGTGGTTGTAGTTGGATTTGTGCCTTGACCTAATCTAGGGAAGGAGGATCTGGCGAGGTGCATGCAGATCTGTTTTTCTTTGCGGATTTGGATCTATGGCTTGGTGCATGTAAGAATATTGGAAGAAGATAATAAGGAAGAAGAAGAGTTGGTGGACGTAGTGTTATAACCCTAAATTGCACTATCCCTGCTTACCTGGCATCAGGCCTACTCATTGCCCTTCATTGCCAAAGCCATGCTGAACAGACTCTTCAAAAACCTCTCAAAACAAGTAGCCCACGCCCTAACCTAGCACTGGGCATGTGTGAACGCTGGCAAGCCTTCTGCAGCACACGTTTGAACGCTAGCTGGCCCACTACAGCCCGCGTTTACCTAACAAAGAAAAAAATCAGGAAAGTTGTCGACGGAACGAGAAGATTTTTGTTAGTTAACTGGAACTCTTTGCCATGCATGGCCAAGAGTTCATATAAAACCCTGGCTCCTTCTAGCCTATAAAAGAAGAGGTAGGGGTACTATTCAAAGGAGAAAAATCATAGCAAAGAAACTCTGTCAAATTGTCGAATCTGTTTTGTCCCAACCCTTTAGCCTTTCCTCAAGCTTTAGGAGAATTCAAACAAAGCAGTTGGAGGAAAAAGAAGAGGAGGAGCCCAGGATCAGGATCGAGGAACGGTGGCCAGTCTCTATAATCATTGTAAGTTGGTTCATATTGAGATTAATGAAAAAGATA
>JASDQU010818086.1:2668-15017 GCA_032191745.1 Picea mariana
TTTATCCGGAGTTCACGGATCCATGCCATATGTCCCCTGGATCTTCCTTCAAGTAAATCCTCCAGAGCTAAGGATCTGATGACGCATGGCCCTCGCAGATCGACGGTCCAAATTCATTTCGGGCCTTCGACACTTCGATGCTTCGGGACTTCAGGGGCTTTGTCACTTCGGGCTTTGGCCCTTCAAGACTTTTCAATGCACAACTCGTGCAAACCTATGAAGTAAAAAAACCTGAAACGCTTGATCTAATGACGTGTGGCCCCCCGCAAATCGTCGGTCTAGATCCACTTCAAGCCTTCGACACTTCAGCTCTTTTGAATGCTTGACTGCCACAATCCTCCAGAGCGTCGAATTCTGAAGTGAGGGATCTGCCCCCACGTGTCCCTAGCTTTTGATGGCTCAGATTTGATTTCAGGAGTTCAGGCTTCGACTCTTCGAGAACTTGGCGCATTTCTCATTTCAAAACCCCCGAAGTGACAAATCTAATGATACATGGCTTCTGGAGGCACTGTCGCTAAGATCAATGGCTCCCTGTTGATTTTGAGACCAACGGTCCACAATTGCTTTGAGAGTCCGAGTTTCGGCTCTTCGGGAATTTCATGCACTTCCCATTTCAAAACTCCTGAAGCTCATTTCCCTGAACACTTGGATYGGATGCCACCTGTCCCCCTCAAGATCAATGACTCATGCTCGCTCCAGGCCTTGGGACTTCGGACCCTTTTCTCTGGCGCTATACTTTGCGCAATTTTGGACTTCCAAATGCCCGTGAGCCGCTGATCTGAACTACTTTTGGAATCTTCGCCGCTAAAAGATTAAAAYTGCCCACTCACCTGCTAATATTTCCAATCCGRCGTGAGCTGCTCTKAACGYTGCGCTTTGACGCTTCCTRTGCAGACCACGAACTTAGACGACTTCCCTTGACAACTATATGTGATAACACAGTCAAACAACTAGAGSAAGGAAACAACCACCCTCTATCTAAAGAAAACTAGGGCTTAAAATTATACTTAAATAAAATGAAAATGAAGATATGGTTGAGATAACAACTACAAATATCAATGAAGGTAAAGAAGATTATATAAATATGTTGCCACTAATAATGTAAATTATAGATATAAATATATATAAATAAGGGATCAACATCAAAATAAAAAATGATTAATGATTTTAAGATAGCTTAAATAAAGAATACCTAACAAAGTCTATAAGATAAAGGACCTTCTAACTTATATCCTGGATCAAAGTTTGGCACTATGACAATAAGTATTGTTATTGATATGCATATGTAATAAGCTAAAATAAAGGAAGTCTAAGTAGTATCAAATGCCTTGAGTAATATTATCCCCGCCAAATAGGCTTTGGAGGTGAAACCCTTTGGGGGGGATAGTACTCTAAGGAGCATATAAAACGAAATGGAAACCTATGATATGGGAACAATAATTTTATAACTTTACTACTCAATTAACCACTCTATCTAACTCCGACCTTTGTACAATCAACAACAAACCCAATATTTTGTTAAAAGAGCAAGACAAATAGACAACCAAGTCATTCAAATTCAATGCATATATGAGACAATGCATGAAATGAAATGTATTATAAACATGATGGAAGTACAAAGAAGGCAAGTGCCCTCATAGCACTACAACCATTCAATCCACAACATTTTTTATCATAAAGTGCATAACACTAGAATAGGTTTTTCTTCATGGAAAAACAATAGAAAAGTTTTCTTTTTCATGGAAAAAAAACACTAGAATAGATTTGTACAAGGATTGGTAGCTAACTCAACTAACTCTATTGACATCAATCTATTAACAAACATAATTCACAATTGGCATGGTCTAACATTGACATGATTGTTAATTAACATCATTAGCTAGTAGATATAAGTGATTACTACGTGACTACTTAGGACAATCAATAAGTCTTAGCAAATGATCAAGAGATTCCAGAAGAAATAAGGATTAGTTTCTAAAGGTTTTCAAAAAGTAGAGAGAGTTCCAATAATTAAAAGAAATTCATGAAGAGTTTAAGATATGATGAAACATCAAGAGAAAACTAAGGACAAAAATTAAAGTTAAAATGAAGACAAAGATATTGGAAAAGATAAAGACCATGTGGGCGACATCAAAGATGATTGTAAAGGAGGCAACAAACATGCCATATAAATATGTTTCCATTAAGTATAAACTCTAAAGATTAGCACATATAAATGGTTGATCAACAATCAACATTGGGAATGAGTGATTTAGATAGGTTAAATAAACAAACCCCCCAAAGTCACATGATAGATGGCCATCTAACATATGTCTGGGGATCCATATTTGCACTACAAGAAGAAATATTACTATTGATGAGTATATGCAAAAGATAAAATAAAGTTTGTATAGTATCAAACAAATAAGCAGTATTAACTCCACCAAAAGGAGGGTGAAGAATTTAAGTTGGAATATAATGCCCAAGGGCCATATAAAACAAGGAAAAGCTATGACAAGGGAACAATAAACCTATAACCATTTTCAGCAACTTAGGCCTTTGTACAATCAACAATGAACCCAATATTGTGTTAAAAAACAAAACAAATAGAAAACCAATTTATTCACCATTCACATTCAATCTATGATGAACATGGTGGAAGAAAGAAAGTGTCTTCCTAGCACTACAACCACTACAATCTATTCCAACTTCTACCCTAGCATAGGAGTACAATTGTACAAAGAGTCACTGGCTCAACTAACTCTATTGACTTTAATAGGTTAACCAACATACAATTGGCATGGTCAACCACTGACATGATCAACTAATCAGGAAGGTTAGGTCATAGATATTGATGATTATTAAGTCAACTACTTTAGAGAGGACAAGCAAAAGTCTTAGAAAATGATCAAGATGTCAATCTTCAATCTTCAAAAAGATACCAGAAGAAATAAGAAGGATGGATTGGCTTGTAAAGGCTCTCAAAGGAGAGTATTCCAAGAATTTAAATATTAAAAAAAAACAATAATAAAGAGTTCAGAGTTCATGAAACGATGAAACGCCAAGAGAACAGAAAACAATAACTCTTTATCTAAAGAAAACCTAGAGAAAAAATTAAAATTAAAATAAAGATAAAGATATGGGAGGAGAAAGACCACAAGGGTGACATCAAGAATAATATCAAAGTAAAGAAGATGGCATATAGAATTGTTTCCACTAATAGTGCAAATTCTAAAAACATTGCATATAAATGGTTGGTAAGGGAGCAGTATCATAAATAAAAAAGAAGCAATCAACATGAATGATGAGTGATTTAGATAGCTTAAATAAAGAAATCCCTCCCAAAGTTTCTAAAGCCTTTCAAAGGAGAGAATTCAAATAATTAAAACAAAATTCATGAAGAACAAAAGATATGGGGAACATCAAGATAAAGGGAAACAATAACACTCCATCTAACAAAAACTAAGGGCATAAATTGGAGTCGAAATGTAGATGAAGATATAAGAGGAGATAAAGACGAAGACAATGACATCAAGGATGGTATCAAAGAAGATAAAGAAGAAGATGCCATTTAAAGATGTTACCATTAATATTGTACTCTGAAATTGCCATTGATAGTGTACTCTAAAGATCACCAAGGGATCAACATCATAATAAAAAAAAAGCAATCAACAAAGATAAGTTATTTTAATAGTTTAAATAAAAAAACCTCTCCCACTATCACATAATAGATGGCAATGCAACCTACCTTAAGATCAAAACTTGGCATGACAACAAGTATTATTGTTGATGTGCATAAGCGAAATAAAATAAAGTACAAATGGCTAAGTAGTATTATCCTCACCAAAATGGCTTTGATGGTGATTCCTTTAATGGAGGGAATACACTACCCAAGGGGCACATAAAACAAAGAAAACCTATGAAAAGGGAACAAGAAAAAGCAAGGGCAAGAAAAAAAGAAGAAACATGGAAGAGGAAAGACCTAGCATGCAAAACTAAACACCGTTAAAACACTACCCAAGGGGCATATAAAACAAGAAGGAAAACCTATGAAAAGGGAAGAATAAAAAGCAAGGACATGAAAAAAGAAGAAACATGGAAGTGGAAAGACCTAGCATGCATAACTAAACACCTAATGGTGCTTCAGGGAGACGGCACGCTGAATAGATTCCTCGATTTAATCAGGTCATTTATCAAGCCTAGCAATAGCTGACCACCTTAATCTTAAATATAAGACAATGTACTAAATAAGGATTTATGATGCCCAAAATACCCTTAATTGTCCCAAGGGTATAATTTCCAGTCGCCGTGTCAAAATCATATATTTTAACCCAGTAAAATTTCTAACAATTCTTTTGAGTAGTCATGTGTTTCTCCTTTATTAGCTTTACTCCCAACAACAATGAAGGGAGATATTGTCTTAAAAAGTGAACCACGTGATCTTTGGGGTATGTAAGCCCCTTATTAAATTTAAATGCCCATTCTACACCCCACCTAAGGAGTCCTTGATACATGTAAATATCTATTGTTTAATACTAAAGGGTTTTCCCTATCACAATGTTTTCTCTGTTTTGTCTATCATTTTTGGGTTGCAAGGTAAACTCATCTGTACACTTTTGGGGAAGGCAGTGTCCTCCCCGCTTTTGTTTTTATGCACTTAAATTATTATATTAGTAATAAAAGGGCTTCTTATTTTGGTCGTCCTTGTTTCTTACAAATTTTGGGGAATATTCTCCTAGAATGTTTCTTACCATATTTTCACCGAAGAGCCTACTCTAGTTGATGCTCTTAATTGAAAGAGTATACTACTTTACTAGGTCAAGATGAGAACATGGTCATACAGCATAATCAAACAGTAATTTCAATTGTTTTGCTGGCATTATACAAGGCATTCAAATTCATTGAAAACTAAACCAAAAGTTGCATAACTAATAAATAGCTTCTCCCTGCAGCTATCAGCAAATTAATCATGTCAGGGAATACACAGTTGTAACTTGTACCTTATATTTAATTTATTTAAAAAAAATTGTACAAAAGACAAAAGGTGTACCCTGGGCTCAATTTCAAATGCAAACATGGCCATGAACAGAATGGTTTCCAAGCAAACCAATGCAGCTACATCAAGGTTTACTCCAGGCTTTGCAAAAACCAAAGAAACCTGTGCAACCCAAAATAAATAATTCCGGTAATAAAATGGCACATATCTTCTTCATTTTTCTGAGTCTGTGGAGGCAACCTAACACAATATCATTTTGGAAATGTCACCTAATGATTCACAATTCGCAGAAGTACAGAAGAAGCCAATTGCATTATTTTCTGATGCACCAATTCAAGGACCCCTAGACTTCCCAAAGCACAAGCATCCCTGGGACTGGTCAACAGGAATCATTCCTCCACCTTTACTAGTATCAATTGCTTCCAACAACCTTACCACTTCATCCATTTCTGGTCTCTTGTCGGAATTTGCATCCCAGCACTTCTTCATCACATTTGCCAGGGAACTGGGGCAACACCTAGGGATCTCTGGGCGTAGATTCTGAAATTATGATGATGAATATAATCAGTTTATCTATTTGACAGCGATAAATTCCTTAAAATATAGAACCACTAACAACCTCGAGTAGGGAATTTCAAGCCCGTAAACATTACCTGTCTAACAACTGCAGAAGTCAATTCTGCAAAACTGAGATCAGGGTACGGCATTTCACAGCAGTATATCTCCCATAAACAGATACCAAAACTATAAACATCACACTTTCTGTTGTATGGCTTTCCATCAAGGACCTGCAACCATCAAGTTTTCATATTTAGTCATCTAAAAGTGGCTGGAACAAGATACGAAATTGCTGTTACATTTTGATAAGAAACTATTATTTGTTACTGGAAATGATGCTTTATTGCTGCTTATTATAATAGCACAAAACAACCAAGAGAACATACATACATTAGTACAGAATGCAGTTAACTCGGGTAGGGAGTGCAGTCAAAAAAGTAAAGAAATAGGAATCACAGTATTGGCAAAAATCAGAATCAATGTTGTCAGATTGCTATAGATAATTATTAAACCATTAATTTGAATAGATAAAAACATTTTAGAATTAAGCAAGCTTGAAATAAAACTGAAGATAGAATTGTGCTACAAGGAACTAATGAATATATCAGTGCCCAAGTACCCAGCATCACAAGGGAACTGATTCCAATTTCAGTAAGGCCTCACTTATCTCAAGGCACACAGAAGTCAGACTAATTGTTTTTTCGGTACTAGGGTGCACCCTACATTCACTTGTCCCAGTCTACCCAACTCAAGATCAAACTGAAACTAAATACATTTATGTGAAAGTAAAGGTAAAGTGTTTTACTAGGCAGAGTCTTCTAAGAAATATTTTGTGGAGAACTATTAGAACATGTACCAGGATAGGAGTACATTCAACAGTCTATTGGGTGTGGCTCAAGTGGTTGTGAGGAAAGTTGTTACCCACCCCACCTGGCTTCAAATCCCACTTTGTGACATGTTTTCTCTTAGCAAGCCAATTGTTGATGAGCTATAAATTATTTATTCATAAATTGTTCACCTGGCCTTTTTCCCTGAAGAATCTAGGGTTTACCTTGGATACCATGATCCATCCTCGAAAGGAGGGGAAGTTCTTGGGCGGTTTCCCCTGGGATATATTACCTGGATTTAAAAAAAAGGAGTACATTCAACAGTTATAATAATAAACAATGATTTAAAAAAATAAGACAATGTGCAGTTAATCTTAGGAATACAATCACAAGAGGCTAAAGGAATATAATTGCAGGAGTGATAACTATATTAACTGAAGTATATGATCAAGGAGAAACGGTCAAGGTCTAGGTTATAGCTAGGCTTAAACAGGGCACAATAAATGCAGTTGCACAAATAGATTCAATAGCTTACACTGTTTCATTCAGGTGATCTTGAATTTTTGAGATTATTATACTATCCAAAATATTATATGCTGCTTAGGGTTTGAATTGTGGCTAGAATCTGAGTGGCTAATACAGGGTTTCATGAGCCAGCTAAAATTTGAACTGCACAGAATGGCCAGAACTTGAACTTTATCATGGTGAAGGCTACCTATCCGAAATGGGCACAAATTGCAGCATGATAGTAAATGATATTGAGTTGAAATTCATTTATTTATAAATGAATAAAAAGTGAACCACCAAAGCCATATCATCTAACTAAAGGTCATATTTAACGACCAGAATGGGAAGATCAACATTATGATCCCACTCTGTAAGTTTGGTATTAGGTCTTAAAAGGTTGGTTGTGCTTCATCTAGGGTCAATTAGATTTAAACTTCTATAGGGAATTATATAATTTGGTGGGTATAGGGAAAATACAAGATTTTCCAGAATTGTTCAACGTTGCATGCTAAAAGTTTATTATATACTTAGTTGCTAAGCATGCAAGCCATCCCTTTTGAGATCTGTGTCATGGCATGTATAAGAAATGATGACGATTGTAAAACAGGTTAGAACAACAAACTTATTTAGAAAGGATGTCAAGCTGTTATATACCCATTACCTACATTTGGATTTATGTCGTAATTCTATATCACTAACTACACTAATTTAAACTTTAGACTATGTAAGATGCATCCATAATATAGCACGTAAGGTCTTTTAGGGATTAGGCTATGTGATAGGCATCCATAACATAGTATGTAAGATCTTTTAAGGATACATGTACTAACAAGATGCTACATGCTCATAGTTGGGAGTAGTTACTGGCACAAAGATAGGTCCAATACAGACTAAACATGATTTGAAAGTGTTGAGTTAAAACATATGCTGTTTTATCTTAGGCTCATCTTGTATTTGAAAGGAACTTTTTTGTAGATCCCTTCACTTCAACACTTGCAATGGTTTCTAATTGTTGCTATCAGAGCTAAGAATTCTGATTTATGCTTTTGCATGAATGCTAGTTTGAGTAGAATTCAGAGGTTTTGCATACTACTACATATTTAAAGCCAAATTAAGACAATCCCAACTTGGGGTAACTGTGGCTAGTTATGGTTTTTAACCTTGGGAGATCAAGTTGCAAAGCTCCATTTGGCTGAGACTGAACCTGTTGGAAGAGGCTGGTTCTGCTGAACCAGATGGGGAAACTTCTTCCGAAGTCAGAGATTGTTAGGTAGCTCTTGATATTGTATTTCAACTGACACAGCACAAATACCTCTATTTACATTTCTAAAGGTTCAAGTACTGAACTTTACAACTAAAATGCATATGGAATAGAAGTTATGTAATATTTGCATGCAGCTTCTCTCATGATGTGTGTCGTTGATTTCCAGCATATTTTGTACATAATCTCATTTGTATTGCTGCTGTAAATCAGTTAAACTTCCAAACATCAGTGGAATGGAATATATCAGTTTTACAAAATACCTCTGGTGCCATATATCCAAGTGTGCCTGTTTCACCAGTCATGTCCTTTGGATTCTGTGCCTCCACACGAGCTACACCAAAATCAGCTATTTTGACGGTTCGAGATTTATCTAACAACATATTTTCTGTTTTCACATCCCTGTGTACAATCTTCTTTGAATGAAGATAGCTCAATCTGCAAGATTCAATGACATAAAGTTCAATGATAGACCAGTTAATAAAAGAAAACACCATGCAATTGCCAATACAACTCTGTGAATACAATCCAACAGGTAAGACTGCTTTCACTGTGTATGCCAGCACACAGTAGGCTAAATGATAGTTTGATTTTAACATCGATAATAAGCTAAATTAGACTGTGTGTACAGTAAGGTAACCTCTCACAAAATACTTTATCCTTTTTTGGGAGTTTAAGGAAATAAAAATCACCCTCTTGAAAGGTCCAAAGCTAGCTGAATAACAACTTTAAAGGCCAATTTCTTTCGTCTATTCTTGATGAGATAGTTCTTCAGTGTCCCCCCGGCAAGATACTCTACCACAACACAACATGTCCTTGATGGCACCTGAATAAGGTCACCATTGAGAGAATTTTGTGCAGGTATTCTAAGTTCTGAAGTTCCCATTGAAGCTCCAATGAACTGCAACACCAAATCATATTAATATAAACGTAGGAAAGCATCATAAGCTATTTTTGAAGTGTAAGCGCTGTATGAATTCATAACTTTTCCATGTCCCAAACCCAGCATAATATGTCAATGTCAATACTGCAAATTTTCAGTTTAAACATGTTAACGCCAGAATGAATGCAAAGAACATGCATTCACAAGTTTCTTTGAGGCTTCCAGTGAGAGGCAATGTTTTGAATCAACAGCTCAAACAGTGAACATGAACCAATGTGAACCAAAGGAATATAACCTTTGTAACATTTTGATTGTCAAGCTTGTGCCAGACTGCCACTTCTTGTTCAAATGAAACCCTTATTTGAGCAATTTCAGATTCTGTTTTGGTGCCTTCTTCTCCCCAATCCAGCAGCTTCACTATATAGATAACAGAATGAAATGAGTTCCGAGAAAACACCCATAATGCAAAGAAAACAAAAAGCATAGAGAGATAAGTCAAAAAAAGGGCAGCCACTGTTAAAGGGAAATACCATCACTATTTCACAGGAAAATAAAAGCATCATCATAATCAACAATATGAAGCAATGCCAACGGGACCTTGGGTCACTAGTGAGGTCAATGGAGTATGAAGCTATTGACCAAAGTTCCATGCTCACTGTGATCTGAGCCACCCGAATGACATGTTTCAAACAGGGATGAGGCCTTGCACAAGTCGTGGGTGACTTTGGTGGAATATATACCCCCTCAGATCTGGTGCCTGAGCAAAAGGAAATCTTTGTTATCCAGTGCAGCCCCCAACCTCAGGATGTGTTTTAACTTTCTGGAAGCAACTTACAAAAAAAAACACTGTATGCTCCATCCTTGGCTTCTCACTTGTTGTAAGGATGAATGTATCCAATGGAAGTTTCATTATAACTAAAACTAGAAGCCAAAAATCAAAATTTAGGGACAAGAGGAGAACTCGAACAACATAGTAGCAGACATCTTATATGAATATAGACCATTGGTTGAATAATTACACGGCTTACTCTCAGAAAGTGACATCACTTTTTCATGACAGCTGAGGTGTACAAAGATATGAAATATTTTCATGTATGTAATTTTGGCATAACATGATATGAGATGTGCTCTATTATCATGAACCATATACAGCATGCAATGTGCATACATGCCAACAAACTGTAATTGTTCTGTCATGTTTCACTATCCGTAGATAACTTCATACTTAGATTACATGCAAACAAGAAAAACGTTCGGTGCACACAACAATAGTGAACAGGCGCCCTATCACTTCAGAAGTCTTAAATTAGTTTTGGTCCCATTCTTCCTACATGCCAGAAAGGACTGATTTTCCAATGGAATTTTCTTGTATTAGATGAATAATCCCGCATGACTGTATCCTAGTGGGGAAGTTGCAATCACTATTCCAAGAACATGACAAGATTCCAGTCCTATCATGCCTTTTCAATGAATTTCCATTAAGTTAATCATAAAAACTTAACGATCATATTGGATACGCAGCTGAGGTAAGTATCCATGTGATTTTGTTAAGACGGATCCCTTTTGGGAACCAAACTTGATCATCAGGTTCTTCCTTCGGTCTGGGAGGTTCCTTGTAGTGTAAGCCAGCATTAGAAAGACCAAAAGAAAGGTATCGCTATCGCTAAGAGAGCAAGATGTATAACTGTAAGGTTCTACAGAAAACCAAAAGAAAGGTATTGCTATCGCTAAGAAAGCAAGATGTATCACTGAATGGCTCTACAGAAACTACCCTTCTTTTTAAAATACCAGAATATGATTGTTGCTTTTCATATGGACAGAATATTTAAGGCCTTTCTATGACAGGTAAACCTCCTTTTGAAAGATGCCGAGGTCTGTACATGCTCTTAAATCTATTTTAGGCCAAAAAATTACAGTTATATGAAGTAATTGGATTCAAATTTAGCTTCCAGCTGAAGACAATTTGATCAAACAAATGAGCTCAGGGCAGAGAAGAAAAAGCAATAAACATACCTGCAACATCTTGGCCATCGTAAACTCCTCTGTAAACAGTCCCAAATGTGCCTTGGGCTATAATACTCTTGATATCCAGTTTTTTTAGGTCAATTTCCCACTCCTCCTTTGGTCTCCGGGCTTCTGCTTTTGTCCATACCCTGCTCAGATGCCTGTCTAGATTCGTCAGATCGATCTGATCTGCTCTGAAAAACTCACTCTTATTAGGACTCCGCCCCGCCTTCCCTTTAATTTCAAATTCATTGGACTTCCGACTGCTATTAGCACCGCCCTTCTCGTCTTCCTTTTCCTCCTGAGGATTCGAACCCCTGTCCATCATGAACATTGGATCCTGCAACCCAATCTAGAACCCAACTCAACGATCCACACCCGCCTCCTGAATTCGGCAACCCAGTTGAAAAATCAATAAATCTTGCGCGATAAAGATAGAGTTGACATCTCTCGCGACAGAAAATCAACGGCCGACGTAAGGGTGGGAGCCAAATCTGTGAACTGTGCAGCACCGTAAATGCGGTGGGGAACGTTGACTAAACATGAGATAACTAGGCATCTATTTATAGATCTAATGTATACATATCTATCTATCTATCATTGTTGGCAATTGGAATAGGAAGGCTGGATGACTATACCCAATATATACATATAACAATTGGGGTATAGTGATCTGCAGGTGCTTCTGCTCCTGGTTTTGCTGTGGGGTCTATGGGTTTGGTGGTCAAAATTGAAGGCAGCAACACAACACCATATTTACATATGGTAATTAGACTAAGATTAATACTTCTCCCGCCGACAATTTGGAATTAATTGGCTGGTGATCCTTTGAATGAAGGCTCTGATCCGCGGACAGTGCACATGCCCTCCATGCCCTCCAGCCTGATTAAACCACGAACTCCCAGTTATCATTCATGTAAAGGCAGTCCCAGAGCAATAAGAGGAATCCTTCCCTGGCAGTGGTGGGTCATGTGAGTGACTAATCTTTCTATGCGAATGCAAGATTTGACTCTTTGAACAATCCCGGCGATTTGACTCATTCGTTCATCGTTCCCTTGGAATCACTAGGTTGGAAAGGGGTTGGAGTCCTTGGAACGAAAAGGGAGGACGGCGATATTGGAAACCGCTAGGTTGTTTCTCCACATATCGATATAACTGCCTGATAACTGATTCTTAATTCGCGTATGTACTTTACTTACATATTTTAATAAGTCGTTGTCCTCGTTTAGTTTGTTAAGATAAGTATTTTAATTTTGGATTTATTAAGAATTGAGTTTGTTAGGATAATTTAATTTTGGAGTTATTAAATGTTTAAATAGAATTAAAAAAAAAAA
>JASDQU010818087.1:0-14542 GCA_032191745.1 Picea mariana
TGTGTCTATATTTTCTGAGTTTTGCATATTGCTGATATTTTATTTCTACGTTGAAAATGATGTTCATAATCCTCATGTTTCAGTTCTGAAATTTATTTTCAGTTCTGAAATTTATTTTTAGTTCTGAAATTTATTTTCTGTTAAGTTTCTTAGAAGCTGAAACACCGCTGTGAGCAGATGCTGAAACACCAGGCTGTAGCATATGCTGAAACATAGTCCTGAGTCTTAAGCTGAAACACCACTGTGAGAAGATGTTGAAACACCAAGCTGTAGCATATGCTGAAACATAGTGCTGAGTCTTCAGCTGAAACGCCACTGTGAGGAGATGCTGAAACACCAGGCTGTAGCATATGCTGAAACATAGTGCTGAGTCTTAAGATGAAACGCCGCTGTGAGCAGATGCTGAAACACCAGGCTATAGCATATGCTGAAACATAGTGCTGAGTCTTAAGCTGAAACACCACTGAGTATATGCTAAAACACTAGGCTGTAACATATGTTGAAATAGTGCTGAAACTGAGTTTGGCAATTAAATTTGACTGAAAAATCAGCGAGACTGAAACTGGGTGGGATTTTGAAAATTAACAGTAAACACTAGTCAGGTAATATCTTTCCTTAATTCAAACATCATCACTCGTTTCGGTATTCCTAAATGTCTAGTGTTCGATAATGCTTCCTGTTTTTCGTCTCTAGACATGAATGCCTTTACTTTAGAAAAAGGGATTAAACTAAAGTATTATGTTGGCTATTACCCCCAAGAAAATGGTTTGGCAGAATCGATAAACAAAAATATGATCAAGATCATCAAGAGGACGGTCTCTGAAAGCCATAAAAATAGGCATAATGCAATATTCAATGCAATCTGTGCTGATAGGGTAACTCTGAAAATTGTTGTTGGTAATTCCCCCTTTTTCATCATTTACGGTAGGGAATCAATTCTTCCACCGCAGGTTCTCTTTCCATCTCTGCAGTTATCGCAGAAGGTTGAGGAAGAAGACTGTCCTCCTTTGGAAAGTCAGATTACTTCTTTGCTGAAGCTAGAAGAGGTAAGGACTCAAGAAAAAAAAAACTGGATCAACATCAACTTATTGTCAAAAGCTGGTTCGATTCGAATTTTTCCTCAAACAAGAATTTTGAGGTAGGTGATCTTGTCCTCAAGTGGGACAAACCTCATGAGGGGAAATGCGAACATACTGAGTTCCAAAACCTGTGGTTGGGACCATTCTTAATCGCTGAAAAACTAGGGCCCAGTTCTTTTCGCCTGCAAAATTTAGAGGGACACCCAGAAACCTACCCGGTGAATGGCCAAGCTCTCAAAAGGTATTTCACCTGACAACTCTCAAATACACCTTTTGTCCATATTTTTCTGTTTTGTTTTCTTTTGATTTTCATTTTCTTTTCCGGTTTGTTTTTATTTTTATTTTTGTTTACTGGTCTTTTTGAGTCAAACTTGCTTGTATTACAGTTTAGTTTAGGAGATGAGAACATAATGATTCATATTGAAACAACTGTCAAGGGATGTCAGATTATCAATTGCTGTGTTTTCCTAAAAACGTAGACCAATTAAAAGTGATATTTTGTTTGAGAATTGATTTCTTGGTTTTGATTTACATGTGAGAGTAATCACGACTATATTTAAAAACCTCTTTAGGCTGTCGCTACTTTTAAGAAAATCAACTCAACGATGCCTCCCTATCCTCAAAAATTAGTTTTATTAATAAACTATTTTCAGATCTTTATGAAGGTTAGCGAGAAAAAATTAAAGGCCTGGAAAATATTAAGTTGTGTAAAATCTGAAATTTTTAGCGTCAACCCGCTCTGATGGGTGTCTTTAAAACTATATCAGATTATGAATAATTTCTCAAAGAGTTTTGGAAAGTGTTTGTAAACCCGTCGGACACAGAACAGGTCTACTGGCAGCAGGTAAATATATGCATGATGCCAAGACAACTTCGTCGAGGTACTGAACAAGCCTGCTGGCAGCGAAGCGATGTCAGGTTAAAGAAAATTCTCAGATATAAATTTTGATTTTCTCCATAAGAATCCTTCATTATAATTTGAGATTTCTTGGACAGGATAGAGGCGTCACAGTGGGTTAATTGACATCCCTATTGAGGCTATGGACACCTACTGGCAGCAGTGGCCCTGTCAACAGTATTGGAGCCATTAACTCAAACATCGTGGCTTTCATTTGTTAATTCTATCACCATATTTCATTCTTCTTAACGAAAGATATCTTAAGCTGGACCACATCATGATTATTAAAGATGCTCAAATGATTTTTCAGTTTTTCTTTGATTTGAAATCATTCAAACATTTCTAACCTAAACTTATTAGTAATGCAGAGATAACTGCTTCTCCCAGCAAGTCGCCATTGTTGGCAGCCCGACATATTTTTAAACTTTTTATACCAAATATTAATATATGTAGCTGCCTAACTGGGGTCGTACATTTTTTTTTTCTTCAAAAGCAATTTTTGAAACGACAAATGTAAGTTTTTGGTTATTCTTAATGTTTTTGTTTTCATGCTTCTTTCATGACTGAAAGCAGGAAAACGAAGCATTAAAAATTATGACTGTATGACCGCTCCATTTAAAGGTTTATGAAAGACAAATGGCTCCACAATTTTTGTTAACAAAGTCTTTGTTCCTTTCTATGAAGTTCATTCTCTTTGTTTCAACTCCTCGAATATGAAGCATGCTTATGGATTGTTATTTGAATCAACAAAGGTCAATTTAGTTTAAGTATCAATATATTTTTATGTGGTTCTTTATCATACATTCCTTTGTCACTATACTTTGGTTTATAAATTTCCCTCTCCCAAACTTTAGAACCTAACCCACCTTGTTGTGCAATCATTTTTATTTTAATGCACCTGGTCATGGCCTATACTATGTAGGAGGTGGTAGTCCGACTACAGTGAGCCCATCATTTCAAATCTCAGTCTTGGGTTTTGCAACACTCCTCACATTCATTTCAATCAACGCCTATCTTTTCGTTGAGGGTTTTTTGTTCATACACCATAGATTGTTGATGAGTTTTGGGTTTGGAGTTTAGTTTTGGTCTACTCTTAGAAACCCTCTATACTCATTGTGTTTTTCGTGATTGCTTGTCGAATTTCCCATGGGCCTGGTTGTTAGTATTGAACCCAATGGCTCTCAGACCTTGCTCTTGTGTGATGATGCAAGGGAGGATCTTGAGGGTCAAGCTTGACTTGTTTTCCTTCAGAGATTCTAGGGTTTTAACCTGTAAACTGCTCATGAATTTTCCCTCTCATTTGACGGATGTCGAGCCAAGGTTGGGGACATTCATCTTGAAGTTATAGAAGAGATTTTAGGTCAAGCAACAGGTCTTTCTGCGAGCAG
This sequence comes from Picea mariana, assembly GCA_032191745.1. Lineage (NCBI taxonomy): Eukaryota > Viridiplantae > Streptophyta > Pinopsida > Pinales > Pinaceae > Picea > Picea mariana. Next base: position 3,366 of record JASDQU010818087.1, read on the forward strand.
CAGAAGTGGTTCAAAAATGCTAAGGTCGAGGAGGTTCCATGGAGTCTTTTCTTTACATATCGAAAGATCAATTGCTGTGATAAAGGTATGACGGTGTCCCTATTAAAAACCTAATGGCATGGTTTGCTTGCAGTGTTGAAACAATTCATGACGTGTGAAGGCCATTTTGGTTTTGTTTTTCTATATCACCTACGTTTTTTCATGAATTTCATTGGGATTCCATTAAACATGTATTATTACCTGTGGAGAAGCCTGTATAAAATGGAAAAAAGGTATAAGAAGAAACGTTTGGATTCAAGCCTATTCCACCATGGTTTGATAAAAATAATGCCTGTACATCAATTGAAGTTACAGAATGATGACTGGGACGCCTTCCTAACCTGAAATGGATTCGCTAATTCCAATACTGTAGAAGTTGAGAAGCCCATGATTGAGGAAACCATAGTTTCTCCCGGAGAATTCCCTTCATCTACATAGGCCTGTGTTACGGCGACCCACAGTAAGCCTATACCCGACCCAAAGGTTGTTGAGTAGACCCATGAACAGGATGCACAGCTGAACGCCTCTGCCAAAGATGCAAACAGACCCGTAGGCAATCCATCTAAAGGTGATATTGATTTAAGTTTTAACAACAAAAGGGTAGGTATGTTGATTTGAACGAAGCTACGAAATAAATCAAACCCTCATGTGATCTCGATCAAGACGATTGAGATCCATGAGAGCTCAGATTCCGAGATTGATAGGTTTCTAGCTGAAGAAGACCCTCCTTCCTTCCAAATAGATATTGATTAGTCTTATAATTTCCTGGATAAGTTGTCGCCTTGTTTGAAGCATAGTGAAGGGTTTCCAGGAATTAATTTTGGTAACAAATCTATAGGCCACATTGGGGATGTCCTGGTACACAACTGTGGATATTCTCAATCGACCATCACAAACTCACAATGTGAAACTTGTCTGTTCTATATTGACAAGTATTACACCGATATCCCTATTTTACAGTCACAAATCAAATCCCTTACTGATCAGATCGACCCCTTAACAACTGAAAATCGTAAGGTCAAATCTATTATTGAGGGACAAGGAAAATGCGTGAAAACAACAGGGAACATCATATTAAAAAATGTCGAGACTGCAACAACAATGATAAATTCTCAAATCATGTGAAACGATTTGATTTTACAGTTAAAGGTAAGATTTTTTATTATCTTAAAATAATGTTATACTTTGTTCATTGAATAAATTAGATTTCATTACTAAAGTAGACTAGCTACAGAATCAACAAATTCTATAGCCAGTCTATTCTAATTTGAAATTTGGAAATTATTGGTTAAATGTATATTTGAATCTCTCTATTTTATCTTTTCTTTTAGGATATTTGGGAGTCTATGGTGACCAAGTGATCTGAAGCATTTTTTAGGCTTTTTATCCATATCTATGGTCCATTTTTGTATAAATAGGAATAAACTTTTTTCATCTTTTAATGATTTAGTGTGATCTGGGGTGGTTATATTCCCCCTCTATTTTTATAATCAATAGATGATTGTATCTTATCTCATAAGATAAGATAGTTACCTTTCTGAACCCTTTAAAACTCATATTTTTGTAAAGGAATCATCTTTTCTTGGGGTTGAAGGTGGATAGTTTATTCACGAATTTAGACGGAACATATGTTTAAATTTCTGCTTTAGCTCTCTATAAATGTTATTTTCGTTTATGGTTTGTTTATCCTGATAACTAAATAATTGTTGATAGCTTTTGTCTTCACAAATTATTATGTCGTCGGGATAATATATTTTAATATCATCCACATTTTGACGCTCCAGATATTAAAAATAGTGATCACTTGTTCAATCCAAATGATAAGGTTTTTCTTTAATTTTGTTGAATGATTAAATGCAGGTTGCTATAGTTAGATTTATCTTACGTGTAATTCCTTGCAATCACAAATATCATAGCTATTATTTGTGTCTTATCATTCTGTCATCAAAATCCAACAGTCAGTATACTGTTTTGCATTTATTCCAAACAGTTTCAAGGTTCACTGCAAGTTTATCTCTTGGACAGACTGACTGAACATTCTATAATCATACAGATGTTTAGATGTATGTTGATTAACTCATTGATAGGGTAGTTTATTTCTATTCATCGTTTTTTTATTTTTTGAAACTCTTATATACAATCTGGCTTTGACTGTCTACATATTCCCGTTTCATATTATATTTTCGATTTAATCTTATAGATAAATAAAGATAAAAACAAAAATAGTTTATTTACTTTCTTTATCTTCTTTTGTTAAAAGAGCCATCTTTTCATAGATTTTCGTGAGTTTACATTAAAATTCACAGCTTGTACATCATTCACATAAATTAGATAAACAAATCTGTTATGTAAATATTATTTAAAATAGTTATATGTATGCATATGTACATATATACTCTAAGTAGTTATTTGTTAGTTTGTTCTTTTTCGTTTATTTGTTTCTTTTAGGATTTTTAGATTGGCCAACAGATCCATTAAACCCATCAGAGCGATTCATACCAAACGTCTTGGGTTATTTAATCAACCTCGGACGAGACTCGTTCTTCCAATTGACAGACGATCATTTTTACTAGTCAACAAATGGTGCTAGAAGGAGGGCCTAAACACTATTGATGGCACATGGAAGTCGCAAGACTCCTCCCCCACACACACACTCCCCTATAGTAACAAGAATTCATTCTGAAGACAATATTACCTTTCAAACAACAACCACCTCAAACTAAAATCCACATACTACTATTGAACCAATAACACCAAACCCCCCAGGGTCCAATGTACAAGAAATTGTTCGTCGATCACTTCTAAAGACACACGGTGCTTTGGCCCATATCAGACAACCAGGTCGGTCACTAAATCAACTATTATATTTTTCTGATATTAGAGAGCAACTTGAAGGCACTGGTCTTATCCTAAATCCTACAAATCTAGATCACATCCCCACTCTTGCAGTCGGAGGATCTAGTATCCTACCATCACCACCGCCTTCATCTCCTTCCTCTTCTGAAGATGAGTCATCATACAATGTAGTTCTTCATCTCAGTATTCGACACCACCCACACCTATGGCAAATCCAAACAATCCCGCCAGACCATGGCTTGATAAAGATGTTGTGGCCATACCTGGACCCCAACATTCTTTGTCTAAACATACAGAGAAATGGCTTTCTAAATTCAATCCAGATTCCAAGAAAATTGATGAGGATCACATTAAAAACTTCATTCTAGCCATTAGACTCTAAAGCATAGAACATGAAGACGTAGTACATAGACTTTTTCCATACACATTTGAAGGCAATGCCTCTACTTGGTATTTTTCCCAACAACCCCACACCATTATATCTTGGGATAGATTCGAATTTTGTTTCCTTGAGAAATTTGGAGATGAAAAATCTCTCGAAGCCTTATTCATGGAACTCTCTAGTTTAAATATAAACCCCAAGGAAAAAATAAAAGACTTTAATCAAAGGTTTCTAACATTAAAGAATAGAATCCCCACTGATTCAATGCCTGCTGAAAATCTTATCGTCGCATACTACACCAAAGCCTTACACCAGAACATAACAATCTGGGTAAAAAGGTGTAAGAAGGAAACATTATTGGAAGCCTTCAAGGAGGAAAGCCAAATTGAGAAAAATATTCTAAGCCTAAAGGACAATATCAGTAATGAGGAACAGATTACCCCATCTTCCAAGAAGAAAATAGAAATTCTTCCTAGACCTCCCCAAACAAAATCTCAATCATAGAGTTTAGATCTGGAAAGTTTACATAAGGTCGTTCAGAAATTATCAAATCAAGTTGTAGATTTAAGGAGGTTAGTTGAAGAAGCTTCTTCAAGCAAAGGGTCTTACAAACCCCCTTTTAGAAATCCTTTTCCCACAAACCAACCCAATTTAAATTCTGAAGGCCTTAATCTAGAAAGCCTACAGTATGCTATCCAGACAATCCTAGAAGCACATGATAACTTAGTTCCCCTCGAGATTTCTGAAGACATTTTTGAACAAGAAATAGTGGAAGAGGATGAATCCTCTCCCAACATCTTTGGGCATTTTTCGGATAGTATTTTTCAAGCCAATTTTGAAATGGTGCATCCTTACAATACCAGAAGCAAAACATAGAATAAGTCCTGTTCTAAAATTGGAACTAATGCGTCCCAAAAATAGTTTAAACAAACTGAAATTAAATAGAATTAGGTAACTCCAAGTTTAGAATACGATTTGATTGAAGACCTCAAGAAACTTAGAGCTAATAGTTTTGTTTATGAATTATTGAAAATTTCTTTTCTTCTGCAAAAGATGCTTCAGAACATTACAAAAAACAACAAAAACAACAATCTAAACAACAACAAATTTGCAGAAAACAGCCCTAAAACACCTCAAAAGGTCCCCGTTAAAACAAAAGTAGAATCCTTTGATAAAAGACAGCTTGCTGTAAAAAGCGTAACAAATGTAGATAAAACAATTCTAGGGAATGCGACTAAAAACCAACAAAGTTCTGTTGTTAATACTCGTAGAAATGTCCAACCTTTTTTGTTGACCTTTGAAATTTTCAATAGGAATGTACATAATTGTATGGTAGATTATGAAACATTGTCAAATGTAATGCCTTGGTCTGTATGCCAAAAAATCAATGCTGAAGTTCAACCTTCCAGTCTGAAAATTATTCAACTTGATCAGACAAGTGTTAAAGTAATAAGTGAATTAAAAAATGTCCTTATCAGATTATCATCTAATCCTAAAGTCCACCAGATTATTGATATTATTATCATTGACATCCCTGAAGTGTATGGCTTATTTTTAAGTAAGGATTGGTCCGAACAGTTGCGTGGTTACTTTGCGACAGACTGGTCTCATTTATGGCTGCTAGAAAATGGAAAGCCTAATAGAAACAAGATCAATCATGAGTGTTACCTCAAGTTTACGGTAACTGATTTAAATGATGTTAATGAAACATTTACTGCTTCCGCTAATTCACCCAAAATGTAGAGAATGAACACCTTTTTCGGTAACTTCATGGCTAAAACTTTTACCATTTCTAACCCAGAACAGTAGTCGGAACTCATGACATGCACAAAATCAATAGTTCTCCCTAAGGTGTCACATACAGTTGATGAAAATCACATCTGGTCTCTCTACTTTGATGGATCCAAATCTAAAGAAGAAGCCAATGCAGGATGTGTGCTCATTAACCCAGCAGGTAACAAAACTTTGATTACTTGCCAATTAGAATTTGAATGCACAAACAATACGGCTGAATATGAGGTGCTTCTACAAGGTCTCAGAAAGGCACTAGACTTGAAAATACAGAATTTAATGGTATTCGATGATTTAGAAATTGTGGTCAAATAGGTAAGAAATTTCATTCATTGCCTATCTCGACCCCTAAAAAGTTATCATGTTGAGGTATGGAATTTAATGCACAAATTTTCTGCATTTAACATTAATTCCATTCCAAGATTAAATAATTATTAGGCTAACTTGTTAGGTAATGTTGCTTCTAAACCTTTTTCTGCGGAAGGTATTTCTCCACACGCATTTTCCATTGAGTTGTTGTTCAGACCATCTGTTCCGGACAACATCACTAATTGGAGAGTGTTCGATGATGATCAACATATCATCAGTTTCCTGCACATGGAAGATACTGTCCGAGGTGCGGTTATCGATAAAGGCACCCACAACAAAGACCTCCACAATTTTATGGTAATATCAGACTCAATGTCTTCGGAATCAACATCAAATCTGGTAAATTCTATTCCAAAATTTTTGGTAAGATTAGAAAAGTTTTATGATTTGCATCATAAATTCAAGAGATCGGTAAATTGTAAAACAAACAGTTCTTCCTTGACCCATGAAAAAGTGAATCTAGGAACTAAAGATAATCTGCAATGCATCGATTTGGGAGCAGGATGTTCTGAGCATGAGAAGTCAATCTTTATTAAATTGCTTAAGGAGTTTAAGGACATATTTGTCTGGACATATGATTATCTAAAAACATTTTATCCTAACGTTATACAACACATCATTTCTATGAAACCCCAGACTCAACCTTTTCAACAGAAGTTGAGAAAGATGCACCCAAAACCTGGACCAATGGTCAATAAGGAACTAAACAAACTATTGAATGCAAATATAATCTTTCTGGTGAGACATACACAGTGGGTCTCTAACCTTGTCCCTGTGAGGAAGAAAAGTGGTGAAATCTGACTATGTGTCGATTTCCAAAATTTAAACCGAGCATCTGATAAAGACAACTATCCTATTTCTTCGATGGAACAAATTCTCCAGCAGGTATCCGATTCTGAAAGATTGTCACTGCTAGACGATTTTTTAGGGTATAACCAGGCCCTCATGTCCCCTCGAGGCCAATTGAAAACCACTTTTCGTACTCCATGGGGTACCTATGCTTATAGAAAGATGACCTTTGGGCTTATAAATGCCGGTGCCACTTTCCAGAGAATGATGGATATTGTTTTTCATGGTCTACTCAATCAATCTATAGTAGTCTATCTAGATGATGTCACTATTTTCTCAAAGAATAAGGGAGATCATTTAGCTCATCTGAGATCTGTTCTACAACGATGTTGTAAGTACGACATCTCTCTAAATCCTAAAAAATCTATCTTTGTAGTAGAACAAGAAAACCTGCTCAAATTCATAGTATCCAATGAAGGGATGATCATTGACCCCGAGAGGACTCAAGTCATTTCAAAACTTCCTCTCCCCTCTTCGAAAAAGTCTATGCAATCCTTTTTAGGTTAGATAAATTTTGTTAGAAGGTTCGTCCCAATTTTTTTGGAAATGGTTAGGCCCATGCAAAACTTAATAAAAAAGGATGTGCAATACCATTGGGGGCCTCAAGAAAGTCAAGCTTTTGACTCAATTAAAAAATCCATAGTGGACGCTCCATCCCTAATGAGCCCTAACTTTTTGTGAGATTTCACTCTTTACACGTTTTCCTCCGATTGATCTTATGTTGTTGTGCTAACCCAAAGGAATGTTGAAAAAAACAAAGTTCATATTGCCTTTATGAGCTCATATTTTAAGGGAGCAGAGCTTAATTATCCAGCTGTAGATCAATAGGATTACGTTGTTTTTAAAGTGGTAAAACATTTTCGATCTTATCTACTGAAATCTAGAATGAAAGTCATTGTTCCTTACCCCACTATGAGAAATTTGTTAGTACAAAAAGAACTGGGTGAGAAACGGGTAAATTGGGTCACATCCTTACAAGAATATGACCTTGAGATCACTCCAGCACAAATTGTTAGAGGCCAAGGTCTATGTAAATTAGTTGCTAATTCAGTTATAGAACAACAAAATCAAACCGGTATGTTAAATGAAGATCAGCATAATCAAAATCAAATCTGTTGTGTACAAAATCCTACAAGTCCTTGGTATGATGACATTAAGTTTTATCTAACACATGGTTCAGCTCTTTGTCACCTTGATCCAAAAATGAGGAGAGCATTGAGATTAAAATCTGCACCTTTCCAACTGGTGAATGGCATATTGTTTCGCAAAATTTTTTATGGAATTCATATGCGTTGTCTAGCAAGAGATGAAGAAGATAAAGTCTTATCAGAATTACATGCAGGAGAAGCTGGTGGGCATTTCGATGGAGACACTACTGCCCACAAAATATTAAGGGTGGGGTATTACTTACCAACTCTTTTCAAATATGCTCATGCATTATGTCGCAAATGCATAATCTATCAAAAGGCTTCTGGACGAGTACAGAAGGCAACATTCCCACTGCAACCTGTCTTGATGGATTTCCCTTTTCATTAATGGGGTCTTGACATTATTGTCCCAATTAACCCCACTTCCTCTCAAAAACATAAATACATCATAATAGCGACATATTATTTCACCAGATATTCCAAGGCTGCACCATTAAAAGTGGTAAACACCAGTTAGGTAATATCTTTCCTTAATTCAAACATCATCACTCGCTTTGGTATTCCTGAATGTCTAGTGTTCGATAATGCTTCCTATTTTCCGTCTCTAGACATGAGTGCATCTGCTTTAGAAAAAGGGATAAAACTATAGTATTATGCTAGCTATTACCCCCAAGGAAATGATTTTGCGGAATCAACAAACAAAAACCTGATCAAGATCATCAAGAGGACAGTCTCTCAAAACCACAAAATCTAGCATAATGCACTATTCAATGCAATGTGAGCTGTGTTGGCAGCCAACCCAATTTTTTTTTATTACTCTCAAAAAAGCTGCCTACACCCCTTGTCGTATTACGACAAATCATTGTTGCATTGTGCTAATGGACATTCGTCTCATTTTTGCAACCATTACAATTCAATTTCGACCCAGTTTTCACAACTGCAAGTGTGAAAAAACTTCGTTCGTTGATTAGATTGTCGTCGTCTTTGGTTGGTTTGCTGAAAGATACTTGATCACTGGTTTATCACTTGACTGCTAAAGGTTGTATCAAACTTATGTTCTTGAGCATTATCTTACCTTGATTGCGCATTTGAATATATTTCATTGTTAAACCTTTGGGCATAAAATTTATTGGTCTCATTCTGATCTTATGAAAACTGTAATGGATTTGGTAATATTGCTTTTATCCTTGTTTTGGACTTTCACTCGATTATTATATGAATAAATTTTGATTGCATGGTTCTAAGACTTTGGAGTACAAACATATATAATATGCACCAAATACATTGGCAAGTTTATAAGGTATGATAGCAATGGTTTCAAGGCGCATGAGTTAATCATATTCGACTTCATGAATCGATGTTTGGTATATTTGCAAAGTTGGATTATATGTTGAATGTTATATGGTCCCGAGCTATGTAAACCCTGTGATTAAGCGATTGATTGAACGATGGAATTAGCACGTTACATCGATAGTTAATGCTGGTACTGTGTTTGTTTTAAACTTAACACTTGGCGCATTATTATCATATGAGGTGTTGGTTCTGACTCGGATGAATGGCACGTAGAAATGGTGATTCACCCATTCGCTGGTCGATGCATTTGTTGAAATGATTATGGTTTTAAAAGATCTATACAGGTCATTAATGCAATGCGTGGCGATGGTAATCCCACCACCTTCACACACATGGAGTAGTTTTCGGTCTCGTCGGGCATTCAAACTATGGAAACCCTATCGTATTCACTCTGTGCATTGTTCATTCGGTGTGAACCCTACCATGAACATAGGTTATGGCTCCTGTTGTGAGGGCCGAACCTAATGGATGCCAAGCGCTGTTGACATTCGATGGTGCATACAGTGACCTTGAAGAGTTTGGGTGGCTTTTGTTTATAAGAAATTTCGATGGTTTTAATATCTCTGTTGCTCGGCAATTCGCACTGTCATTTGATGGCTACCGAGCCAAAGTTGGAGATGTCCAGCTTGAAGTCACCGAACAATCTCTCAGCCTGGCGACTAGCCTGCCTGTTGAGGGACAAAAATGGTCCAAAATTTATAAGGTAAATGATGTCCCATGGACATTATTGTTTCGGTCTCGGACAGTGAGGTCGTGCAACAGAGGTTTACCTACAAAGATGTTGAAACCCCACTGGTATGATCTCTTGATGATTCTCAAGCAATTCGTCACCTGTGAAGGCAGGTATGGATTCGTTTTCTTGTTTCATCTACGTTTGTTAATGGTATTTATGGGCTTCGAGCTTAGCATGCCATATTATTTGCACCGAATTTTATTCAAAATGGCTAAGAAGTACAAGCGAAGTCAGGCTGATACTAGCCTCTTCCATGTTGGGTTGATTAAAATGCTGGTTGTTTATGAATTGGGGTTACGTTGAGATTCCTGGCCCGATTTTCTCAACCGTAATGGTTTTGAGGAATCAAACCCTCCTCAAGTTGATAAGTGTGTGGTATCCGAGAGTAAGTCTACCCCTTTACCCTACAATGTTTTACTACCCGAACCTAAACCCGACTCACCTGTGAATTCGCCTATGGCTATGACTAAAGTGGCTAAGCCCATAACCACAAAGACTAGGGCGAGGACTGCTGCTAGAAACAAGAAAAATGCAAGAATGATCTCTCGCATGGAGAGAAATAAATCGAAGCCTCCTGCCAAAACAGAGCCCATCGTGGTCAGCGAGGACTCTGATTCGAGCATTGAGCGTTTTCTCACCGAAGAGGGCTGCTGTGGTGACAAAAATCCATATGATTTCGTTGATAACTTGCCTCCTTGTCTTTGGGATAACCCTGGCTTTCCTGGTATCAAGCCACCTCTTGAAACCCTCAGGGAATCATCAAACCCCCCTTCTGCTCAAAAGGTTGCTTCCCCTTGCGACCAGTGTGGACTGTGGTTAGAGAGATACTATTTGGACGTTCCACAACTGCAATCCAAAATTCATGATTTGGAGAACCAAGTGGCAAAGCTCACTAGTCGGGATGCTAAGGGGCAGCCTAATGATAAAAATCAACGGACTGCTGGATCAATCTTGTTCAAAAACGTTGAGTCTGCTACTGCAATTGTCAATTCGAAATTGACATAGCTTCAACAACTGTAATGGTATAATTTTCCCTCTTTTATGCAGCGTGTTCATAAGCTCTGTTTGTATGGTTGACTTGCTCTGTCATGCATAAGTTTTGTCGACTTCTAGATTGGTTTTGATTACATTTAGTTTGATTGACCATAATCGAATTTGGATATGTTGTTATTTGATATCTTTTCTATTCTTGAAACACAAACGATATCTCTGTTCGATTTGATTGTATCTTGCGCGATACGATGAGTAAATTGGTTGAATGTGTTGATTGTAATTTCTATATTGGGACCGATTCGTATGTCATTTGTTTCATAATCGAATTTTGAATGGATAACAGTTGTTACGATGTGAGTTGTATTCCGCTGGTAACAAGTGTTTGATTCGATTACAGGAATGGGTTGATTGTATCGAATCTTTTGATTGGTGTCTATAATGTCTCGTTTGATGACTCTGCCAAAACCATGTGATCTAACATGAAAACTGTTGAATCGATATTTGTGGAGTTAGTCTGATTACATTGGAAGCAATTCATGTATCGTGTTTTTAATAGAATGATATCGATCTGCTGTTGTGATTTTAATTAGGAAATTACAGTTACGAATTCACTTGTAAATTATTTGAAACATAACGAATGAGAACTGTAGTTGGATTCTATGGA